>CAUYQV010185205.1:0-54723 GCA_963574575.1 Galagoides demidoff
CCTCTGTGGTTTATCTTACAAGGGTACAAGTGAATCTTTCTGAAAGTAGAATATAAATGTCTTAACACAATAACTAGGAAAATGACATAAAGGCTATGTTAACCAGTTTGATGAAAATATTTCAAATTGTATATGAAAACACCACACTGTATCCCATGATTGCATTAATGTACACAGCTATCATTTAATTTAAAAAAAAGAAGAAAAAAAAGGAAAAATAGTATTGCTCATTCTTCTTAAAGATAGAAGAGACTTGATCACACTGACAAGCCAAAGAGAAGTAGTCATTCAAAAACGTTTATACAACACAACAGTAACTGCAAAAAAAGTATGGTATGAAGCAACTGTGCTTAAGAGGATGCCTAGAATTAAGACAGTTCATGAGGTGGATTCTTTTTTTTTTTTTCTTTGTATTACATAGTTATTGCTGAAAGGACTTAGGCTCTTTTCTGTGACTTGCAATTCCAGAAGCCATAGCTTTAGTCTTCACTGCTAAAAAGGTCAAGGAGATTTATGGTGGAGGGTGCCTGGTGATTTTCTCTGTGACTGCTATGGCAAGCTGAGGTATTCTTTCTTATGCTTTGGGCTCTGGTTCCTACTCCGAAACACACAAATCAGAATTTGTCCCAAAAACATGGCTGAAGGATTCTTTTACATTTATACAAACACCACATTTCCCCAATACTTTGCTACCTTTTATTTGCAGATAATGTTTCTTGGAGGCTTGACATAGGATCTTTCTTCATTTCCCGACTTATCTTCTACTTCAAAGAGTATTCTTGGTGTCATCATTTAGAGGACATTTTTCGAAAGGTAGGAATATTCTTTTCTTTCCAATTTTATGCCTGAGAAAATCTGGTAGGACCATTTTCAAACTTTTATAAGGAATCCTAAAGCTCTCAAGTCAGTTTAATGCTTCCTGTACTCCAAGTTTATTTTAAGAGGAAATATTTTGAAATCCTATTATGTTTAGAACCTGTGTGGATTTTCCCAATAACCTGGTTCTGAAAGATTTGCTCACTGTGGAAATTCTTTTAGAGTACTTAATTCATTTGAGAATGTGCTATATCCCAGGAACTAAAAATATCTTCTGTTTATGCTACTTAGCAACAGCTTTAATTCACACTATAAATTTTCTCCTTCCTGAGAAAAGATTCCAAATTTTCCTTTTAGACCATTTCTAAAGGCTTTCTTTACTACTTTAGGTTCAGCGTTCATTTGAGACCCCAAACATAGTGACCCAGATGCCCACCATTGAAAGAGTATCCATGACACGATATTTCTACCTCTTCCCAGGGAATTAAAACTCATAAGGATTGCAGGTAAATGTATCCTAGAAGTGGATTTGGGCATTCCCTGCTCAGAGGCTATTCAGAGGGTGTGTACAGAATGAACAATAATGATGGAGTACCAGCTGCTCAGGGGCTACTGAGGCTCACATTATCTGCTTTTTCGTGGTGGCCCTCAGAGAAACCCCTGGTTTACTTTGACTTTGGCCACAGAATAATGGTTGTGTAGGAAATGGCAAGTCCACTGGCAGCCGGGTGCAAAACACTTAAATTCTAACTCTCTTAGGACCTGCGCTGTGAGTGGAGAATATTTGGTTCTGTTGCATGTACAAGATAAAATAGTTGGAAATGTTACATATAGCTGGTTTTTGACCTCCTCACTGAAGAAAGTCAGTTTTGCTGAGTCACATCCTTCCCTGTTTAAGATGAGACTTCCCTAGACCACAGCCTCAGCTGAACAGCTGCTCAATCTGTGCTGAGGCAGTAGGCCCTACTACAGATCTTCCCACTTGCAGACAGCAGCTCTATACATACCCATGTGAAAAGGTATTTGTCATAATAGAGATTCATTCTATTTATATCTTCCCTCTAGTAGCCAATTATTCATATTCTCTTATCTCTACTTTTTCTAGGACAATGAAGGTATTATGGTGTGTATGAATCTATATTTACAAGGTTAATTTTTGATCAAGAGTATTTTTATACCAAACTTCTCAACTGCCCACTCTCCACAAACACCAGACTAAAAAAACTCTGATATTGTTGCCGAATTCATGATTAATAAACTTTTTTTTTTTTTTTGAGACAGAGCCTCAAGCTGTCTGTCCCCCTGGGTACAGAGTGCCATGGCATCACAACTCACAGCAACCTCCAATTCCTGGGCTCAAGTGAATCTCCTGCCTCTGCCTCCCAAGTAGCTGGGACTATAGGCGCCCGCCACAACGCCCAGCTATTTTTTGGTTGCAGCCGTCAGTGGTGTTTGGCGAGCTGGGGCTGGATTCGAACCAACCAGCCCAGGTGTATGTCGCTGGCGCCTTAGCTGCTTGAGCCACAGGCACGGAGCCAATAAACTCTTTTAAAATTATGCTTATTTTCTCATTTTAATCCCAAGTCACTCATGCCCGTTGCAGAAAAGTATGTATATAAACAAGCATTACAAAGAAAAAAAGTTTCTTAATAAATAATCATTTATTATGATTTTTGAAACTATTTCTAAAAATCTTTATTTTTATGTAGCTCATTTATTTTGTATATTTAATTTTGTCTTTTTCTTCTATTATGTTATCATAACCATCACTAATAGTAACAAAAATGTCCTAAATATATTTTTTACTTTATAATGTCAATCAGGCATATATAGTACATATTATTTGACTTTTACCCTACTTTTAAATGTCGTTTTCTATGCTTATTTCCTATATACCATGTGATGGTGGATGTTTTATGCTTTGAATTTTGTGTAGGCGCTTGGGTGCATTTTCTTTTCTTTTTTTTTAATTAAATCACAGCTGTGTACATTAATGCACGTGTTCCTAAAAGTGAAATTCCTGGATGCAAGTATTAATACTTTATATCTTTTGATAAATTATTGTCAAAATTTTATTCCAAATTGTATGAATAAAAGAAAATTAAGATAATGACTGATAGCTAGACAAATATCTCCTTTTAAAACTGTTATACTAATTTAATTGGTGAAAGTAGTCAATTTCAGTGGCATACCTTTTGTTATTGACATCATTGGACTTTCTAACATCTTTATTAGCTAGGTTCTTTTTGCATGAATTGTAAGATAATATTCTTTTTCCATTTTATTTCAAGTTATATATGTTTTCCTTACCAATTATATAAATTTTTTCTATATTATAACTATATTCTCTTATGGTTCTATCACATTTTTAAGTTAGCTGTTCAGTATTAAATTTGTATATGATATAATATGATAAAGTGAAATGTTCAGATTTTCAGTAATGGAATCTGTTTCTATTTCCTTTTGCGTTTGATTATAATTTTTTTTAAGTTCAAACATTATTTGATCACTTACAATTTTTCTTACTATTAAAATATATTTAAAATATCTTATCCTTCTATAGATTATATGGATTTATTTACCTTTCTTTAAATTATATACATTTATGTTGAACTCTGATGAGGATATTGTTGATTTTTTTTTCAGTTAAGTTATCAATTGTCAAAGATATACCACTGGAATCATGCTTCTTTTTCTTACTAATTGTAACCTTGCTTTTAACATTAATTTAGGATGTTCTATGGGCTATTTGGGAAGGATATATAAGAAAGATACTGGACTCTTGTATCTACATTAGGAAATTTTTTGGTAAGGAATTGAAACCCACTCAAAAGCTTCACAAAAAAATTGACACAAGCATACAACAGGTAATCTGATAATCCTCCAGGGAAGAAAATAACAATAATAACAAAAACCCTCCATCGCTGAAAATGTGATCTAGAAAATAGAAAATCAGATAAGTAATCTCTCCGATTAGCATCTGTGGTGTCTTCTGACCCCTTCTGTTAAATCCCACATTTGCAAATTAATAATTGTGATACTTTTAATAAATTAGTTAACTTCTCTGAGACTCATGTCCAGGTATGGGGTAGGTGCTGTAAAAGCTGACTCTCACTGGGCAGGCACAATAGTGTGTGCTTCCCTATTCCATGGCCTGGTGAGTGGACAATTGATTGTGGTCAAAATCATTACTGTCACACGCATGGACTTATCTGTCAGGGGTTGTATCCTATCACATTGTTAACTATTGTTTGATAATCTTCATTAGGCCTCCCTTGTTCACATTTCCTTATTTTTTCTCATATAGTACATGCTTCCAGGTGAATTTTAGAATGATTTCATAAGTGGTCTATTAATTAAAGACTACTTAATAGAAATTAAATATGTACCTTTGATTATCTAGACGCCTGTTTTATGAATTTATTAAGTCTTTATCTTTATTAACCTTTATCTTTAGACAAAGGTTTACATATTTCTTTGTATACCCTCCTCAACTTTTTGGGTAAAGATATTCCTAGACATATTATATCTTGTTACTATTTTGTATGAGAATATTTTTCCTCTGTAGTTTTTGATTATTGCTGTGAGTGTATAGAAAATAAAGTGATGGGTTCCCTTGAATCTTAAATATGTGTAAACTTGTGTTTAGTAGATTTATTGAACTTACATTGATCTGGAGAATCTTTCACTTGTTTTATCTTTTGAAAATCATACATGTAAAATTTAGCATCTGAAAATTATAGATTTGTTTCTTCCCTACCAATATTCACATATTTTATTTTATATTAACCATATAACCAGATAAAAGAAGTTATTAAAATAATGATAGTGCCCATTCCAAATTATTATTGTAGTCTAAATGCTTCCAGTATTTTATCATTAAATATTTTCCTAATGATTTAAGCTAGTTTTATTTTATTTTTTATTTTTTTGAGATAGTCTCACTATGTCACCCTCGGTAGAGTGCTGTGACATCACAGCTCACAGCAACCTCCAACTGTTGGGCTTAAGTGATTCTCTTGCCTCAGCCTCCCAAGTAGGTGGGACTACAGGCACCTGCCACAATGCCTGGCTATTTTTTGTTGCAGTTGTCATTGTTGGTTAGCTGGCCTTGACCAGGTTCAAACCTGCCACCTTCAGTATATGTGGCTGGTGCCATAACCACTATGCTACAGGTGCCGAGCCAGCTAGTTTTTTTTTTTTTTCTTTTTTATTAAATCATAGCTGTATATATTACTACAGTCATGGGGTACAGTGTCTGTTTTTATATACAATTTAAAATATTTTCATCAAACTGGTTAACATAGCCTTTATGTCATTTTCTTAGTTATTGATAAAATGTATATTTGTGTTGCTGTTTTACCAATGGTTTTTCTTCCTTTCAGGGATGAATGTTATTTAAGGCATTCATGTAGAACAGAATACAGGAAATGGAAAGTATAATTTTTGTATTTGAACCACTGATAAGTTTATGCATGTATTAATACATGGTTAATATCAAGAAGTAATTAAATTCTTAGTATGACATCTTTGTCATGTAGGATTATTTATCTTTTCTATACTTGAAATGATGTTGTTAATAAGATTATGTTGTATGTTGACAACCCAAGGGACTGTAACAAATTGGTCAACATATGGAGGTGACCCACATGAGAGACTAGGCCTGCTGTACTGATGCTGCATGTCTGATCTATGAAAATTAGATCAACTTGTGGTGGTCTAGGAAGGTGGTGAAGTTCTACTGATTTGACTTAGAAATTACATATTTATATTTTTAGATGGAATTTTCATCTATCTTTTAATTTTTCATTATCAATTATTTAATGTTTGACAGAGGAAAGGAAATAAATCTGCAGACCAAATTGTATGCACTCACTTGAGCAAAATATAGAGTAAGGATTCAAAAGTTGTGATCTGTTTGTTTCAGTAATGAAACTTGTTGATAGAATAAGTTATAAAATATCTATAATAATAGTCATTTTCAATGAATTATAATAGTATTTTTTGTGAACCTTAAAATGTCTTATACCTGACTTCACTTAATAAAAGCTAATCTAAATTTATACCTCAGTATTAATTTGTAAAAATTATAAAAATGTTATGTTTTTAAAATTACCAACCTACATCTGCATGTTTGTATTTGTTTTAACTTTCAATCAAAGGCTAGTTATACAAAAACTAAAACCTCTTCTTTTTTTTAATGTTGAGAACATTAGCAAGTGTGTAAAAATATTCAGTCAGAACTGAAAGTTACATAAAGTGGGAAGTGAAAATCACTTGTGTCCCACAGATGATTCAGGTTCTCTTATTTCCATCTTGCTTCTTTTCTGACTCTTTCTCCCCATACACAGACTTAAAGATTTATATGCAAACACACTATACAGGCTCTATTATGATCTGCTTTTTATTTTTATTAAAAAATAATCTCCTAGGATTAAGCTGAGTAAGAGCTACATAAAGAATCAGTGATATAAACAAGAAAAGTTCAAAAGACATAGGTAAGATGCTCTAGGCCAAGGGGGAAGGCTTCCTGATGTGGGCCCTCTACACTGTCCCTCCTGTCACTTGGCAAGTGAGTGCCTTCCATTCACAGGTCACCTCTTGCTTCATGATGGCTGCCGAAGCTACATCCATTACCGTCATTAAAAGCTCACTCTAGCCAGAAAGAAGAGAGGAAAAAGTATAGGCCCCCACCTTTTCAGGGAACAACTTACGCTTATAAGCCATTTACCAGAGTTTAGTCACAGCACAACTCTTAGGTATAATGAACCTAAGAAATAAAATGTTTACTGCATTTGCCACATGCCTAGCTCAAAACTGGGGATTCTGTTAGTGAAAGGAAAGAACATTATTGGGTCTCAATTGGTGTCTCTGCAGAGCATTGTTTCCATATTAATTGTTCCTTAGTATTCTTTGTGAAGAACATACTAGAATTGATTTTACTAATTTAGGTAATTTCCAAATTTATTTTCCAAAGAACTGCTATGAAAAAAATTCTCTGCACGTACATCTTTAAGTTTCTGTAACATTATTTGAATAAAATCTCAGCTCTGAAATAATAGTGTCAAAAGCATCAAAATTTAAGTTTTATAGTAAAGTGTTATTCAGAAAATTGTCCAAATGGACAGTTCCTCAGAGCAGAATGTAATAAGACTTACTTCCTGTATTTTTTACCAACATATAATCAATCTTGTGAATTTGCCAAGCCAAAACCAAAAAAAATGCTAAATCTTATTTCTTTGCTTTATAGATTAGCTTAGCATCCTTCCATATGCTTAGTGGTCACTGTATGCAACTTAAGTATTATTGGGGGTCTCTTCTTGCCCAGAGATTCTCTACGAGGTCACCTGAGACTTGGAGAAACTGGTTCTGGGCTACTCTCTGGCTTTAGACCCCATCAGTCTTTTCCTCTAACCTGACAAACACGTTCTCATGTCAGAATTTACTGCCTAAAGTGATGCCCCTTCTCACTGCCATCTTCAGATGACTTGCCACTGTACTTATGTCAGCCCATTTTGGCAAAATCTAAGAGGGAATTAGAGGAGCAAGGAAAAATAGGATTTTCAGAACTCTAGTCTCAATATCCAAGAGTGGAGTATGGGAGGGTTAGACTGAAGTTGATAGATAACAGTTTAACAACTGGCACAGTGTGCTGCTATGTCCTGTGCAGCTTGTCAAGTCATTCTGCCTAGTGCCATGACAGCATTACCACAGAACCCACATCAAGTTGTTCAGACCTGCATCATTCAGGATTTTATCAGGAAAGGAGAACCACCTGGAAGCTGTTTAATTGACCTAAGTGAGGCTGATGTTCCAATTGTCTGTGGCCTGGGGGTAGGGACCACAGAGCTAGAAACAAAGAGAATGAACTAATCTCTCACTTTTTTTGTGACTCCAACTTTGGAGATGGATGTGTTCTCCAAGAAAAGCCAATGCTAAACTCATAATTGGAGCTAAATATTCATGTGACTCAGGAGTTGAAGAAGCTCACTGAGAAACTCTGCTGAGCCTGAAGGAGCTTTGGGCCTGGCTGTTTCCTCTGGCCAATCAGGTGAGGAGCAATGCACCTGGACTACAAAGTGGCTCATGTCCTCCATCAGCCTTTCATGTTTAAAAAGAACATTGGTGCCATTTCACGACCATCTTTCAAGTCTCACTAAAAAAAAAAAAAATCACTCTTGCATCCAAAGCTAACCTGGAACTATGCATCAAAAGCAATTCTGAAAAGCCTAGTTCCCACTTAGTTAAGTTGACCCAATAAAGACCTAAAACAGTGGCCTGCCTATACTATACTAGTGTAGTATATTAACATGTACTCAAATATATCCATTCAATAACTTTACTTATCTCTTCCACATTCTCTTCCTAGATGAAATCACAATTTCGTGGTATGTACATTATTATATCAAAGTTCTGAGGAACACAAAAATCAAGACATGTAAAATCTGTGTGTACAGAAAAGAATGAAGCCCTCCCTGCAACACTATTAAGCCGAGCAAGTTAAGACTCACACTGGCAAATCAGAATGCTGTTGACTGTGTTTCTTGGAAGTACAATAATGAAACATAACACAGTCTGTCTCAAAATTTTCATAGGCAACTACATATTGAATACAATCTATATGTTGATGTATTCCGAACTTTACATTTTTCTACTAGACTTCACATTAACATTTAAATAATTGCCAAATGGATTTCCTTTAGGGGGCATAATTCCAAAATTGAATTTGCATTTATTATTCCCCTTCACTCCCCAATTTACTACTCTTTCATGATTCCCATGCTTCCTTAGTAAGCTATTCCTATATAGAACTAGAAACTAGAACTATAACCTTACAGAACTATAGACTTTAGGACTCTAAGTGTGCTGTCATACAAACCCCACATGAAGTCAATCATCTGTTTGTGTTAATTTTTTCTTGATTTCATCCATTTTTCCATATCCTGTATTGCTATCCCAGGTAAAAGTACCATCATTTTCTACTTGCACTATTACAAACATTTCTTAATTCCTTTAAAAATGAAAATTCTCCCTTTTGTAGGAGCAAATGTTGGATAATAGAATAAGGTTTGTGATATTACACTAATCAAATTAGATAGATCAGCTAATACCATTCTGTAATGGGTATTTGCTGTACTGTTGAGAATATTCAATTCTTCTGTAGAAGACAAGAACATAAGAAGGATGAAATTGGTAAGAAATGCTAGATAAAATATGCTAGATAGTAAGCCTTTGCAATATAGGTAAAACTCATAGAATAGATTATGTGTGTATTATGAATAAGAAGTATTTTATGAGTCATAGAATGCATATGATTCAGCAATGTAGATAGTAAGTTAGTAACCTGTAAGACAGCTAAAAATAGAACATGTGCAATGTGCTGTTTAGAGATGCAAATAATGAGAAGAATTTTACCACACCTCTAGTGACTACCATTTGTTGACAACCAGTCAGGTCCCATTCTGGTCCCACACCTGCTCTAAGAAATGCAAATAAGACCAAAGGCTGTTCAACAAGTGAATTGACAGCTGCTCTCGCAAGGAGCACACATACCCGGTTTCCTCAGAAGAAAGAGATTTTTGTTCCTGACTCGGGATCGCTTCCTCTGCTCTTCCTTAGCTCAGACGTTAACTCTGGTCCTCATCACAAGCCAGAGGCTGATGCAGCAGTAGAGAAGCAGGCTTTGCCACCACTGTGGAGCCCAGGACTCACAGAGCGCCATGCTTTCATCATGCTTGCACCTAAGTGTATTATTTTACCCTGTTTCATTTCCTTTACTTCTTGCTCCCTGTTTTTATCAATTTAACAAACCATATGGTTTGGTCATTTTAATTTAGTCAGAAGTATTTTCTATTGCTTGACCTCTGGGATAGCTCAGAAGTTAGTGCTTCTACCACCGTAAGGTGATTTCCCACGTAACACATTCTCAGCTAATGGCCTTTTGTCTTCAAAGGAGACTTAGGAAAAAGGCAAATGCTTCTCAGAGTCATAACACCAAAACTATTAATTTTCAAGTCAAGCCAAAGTCTACTTAATAGGATAAATTTACATTCCTTAGTAAGACTAAAATATGTGCCCCTCGAGGAAATGCAATGTAACTGGAACTTGTGCATTCGCCCTTAAGTAAATCAGGAAGAAATTCAACTTTAGTCTTACTGGTGGAGAGAATGAAGAATACTCTCCAAGGGCTTGGGCCTCTCCAGCTTTCATCAGTCAGCAAAGCCTTGGCCGGTAGCAGACGCTGTAGACAGAGCTCAAGGACAGAGAGACCGACTCTTACCCGGAGTGTAAGTCTCTGAAGGGCGGCAGATGAGGAAAGGCGGCAGCTGGAGGGGAGCCGTGGGCAAAGACTTGCGCGGTGAAGATAAAGATAAATCATACGAGTAACTGACACCACAGGGAACCCGTGTGGTAAACTGCCGTGCACATGTGCTGGTGTGCTCACGCACGCACGCACCGCACACGCACGCACCGCACACGCACGCACACTCGCGCACATTCCTACACTCCCTCAGCGTAAGAGAAGGAAGGCCTCGTCTCTTTTCCCTCTGTGTCTCTCTCTTGCATTTTAATGGACTTTCATAACCATTCATTCTCAGAGCTGTTTAATCCCCTGCTGGATTCCAGTGTGACTTTGGGCTGACATGACAATTCCTAGGGAAATAAAATCCCCATTTCCTAATCCTTTCAGAACCATAAAAGCAAAGTATTGACCTTCCGATATACAGAAAAAACCTAAGTGTTGTTTCCTCGTCTCGCCGCACACTCAACCAGGCGTTCAACGCACTTACGAGCCCGATGTGTGGGCTTCTTTCCCCGCCCGCCTGGAGATTCTCCAGAGGACACCGGCAGGGAGTCCTGCGATCCATTCCAGTCCCGCCGCCTTCTGTGTGGACAGTGTCAGATTCTCAGAGCTTGCGAGCTCCTTCCCGGGAGACCCGTTACAAGGACTCGGCCGCCACCAGCGCTCCTGACTGACTGGCTTTAAGGTAGGGCCCGAACAACTCCATTCTTGAGTTCAATTTATGGGCTAGAGTACCTCACAGAATTCACAGAAACACTTTACTTACCTTTACCACTTTTTAATAATGTGTATAATGACAAATGACAGATACACCGGCTGAGCTCTGGAAGGGTCCCGAGCCCAGGCGCTGCTGTCCCTGTGGAGTCAGGGCGCACCACCCTCTAGGAGCTTGATGTCTTCACCAGCTTGGGAGCTCCCGAACTCTGTAGTTCAGGGATTTTTATGGCGGCTTCATCACATAGATATTATTGATTCCAGCCCCTCTCTTCTCTCTGGAGAATAAAGGTGAGCTAGAAGCTCCTAGATAGTAATCATGGTTTGGTTTTTCTGTGACAAGCCCCCATTCCAAAGCTCACCAAGTCACCTTGTTAGAACAGGGGACAGTCCTGCCATTCAGGAAATTCCAAGGGGTTTAGGAGGTCTATGCCAGGAATCAGGGTCAAAGACCAAATATGAGAATAAAAGAGGTACCTACCACCCTTATCCACAAGGGTATTAGGGGTTCTGACTGAGGAACCAGGGAAGAGATGAAAGGCTAGAACAAAAAAGTTCTGCTGGCACCCTGATTTCTCAAAAATTTACAAGGTTTTTAGGAATTCTGTGCCAGAGACTGGGGTCTAGGACCAGTATGATTATTTCTTACTATTTCATAGACAATTTTCCCTATCTGAAGAAAACTATAGAACAGAAAATGTCCTCTGAGCATGAGAAACTGGCCAACCAAATCCCCAGGTGCTTTTCTTCCCTGGGCAGCAAGTGATGTCTTTACAGGCTGACCAGAGACAGAAAGGAGGAAGCTGGCTTAAGTAACATTAGACACCCCCATCTCTATCATCTCTATTCCATCTCTCCACCCCCATCCTTGCCTCTAATTCATCCTTCAGACAGCAGCCTCAGTGACCTCAGACTAGATCACAAAGTCCCGAATAGGCCCTCCTGACTTCTCTTACTTTATTTTACACTGTTTACCTTCTCTGAACCATACTCAACCAAACCATTTCTCACCTCAGGGCTTTACATACTCACATGGACTTTCTTGTGCTTGAAATACCTTCCTTTCCCTGTGCACTGGGTCACCTCGTAGGCCTCTCCATCTAACATCTCATGTGCCTCTTCACAGAGCACGTCTCTGATCTCTGCCTAAACTGAATGACCTTTATTTACTGCTGTAAAAATGAGCAGTTTTTATTCTGTTTCAGTGCACTTTTCACAATTTGTAATTATATATTTACCTATGCAGTTTTTTTGATTGATGTCTGTTTTTCCTAAAACTATATGCTCCTTTGGGTACAGGTCCCATCATTTTCATTTCCATATGCACAGAACCTACCAGAGTGTCTAACACAAAATTGGTACTCAGAAATAAGTAGTATTTATGGACTGGGAAAAATTCCCATCTAAGGTATACGATTCCAAAAAGTATGTGGAACCCTTGGGTGAAATATACTATAGAGGGCAGTGCCTGTGGCTCAGTGAGTAGGGCGCCGGCCCCATATACCCAGGGTAGTGGGTTCAAACCCAGCCCTGGTGAAACTGCAACAAAAAAATAGCCAGGCATTGTGGCGAGTGCCTGTAGTCCCAGCTACTTGGGAGGCTGAGGCAAGAGAATCACCTAAGCCCAGGAGTTGGAGGCTGCTGTGAGCTGTGACGCCACAACATTCTACCGAGGGCGATAAAGTGAGACTCTGTCTCTAAAATAAATAAATAAATAAATAAATAAATAAATAAATAAATAAATTATAGATTAAGATAGGTGGAAAAGAAATCAAATCATTTAGGGATAAGAAATTAAATACTTTTATGATTCAACTTCAAAGTGTTTTATCTTCATGCTGAAATATTAGATGCACATCATTAGATACGTATATACTGTGATGCTCTCAAGAGTGTTAAACATTGATTAGAACGTCTAGAATAATAAAAAAGTTGTGATCTGAGAGATTTATTCCATCTCTCTTCAAGCCTATTTGAACACACACACAACAGCTTTTAGTAATGAGATTTACACCCTCCACAATGAATTTCCAAAAGCAGAATTTGAAACATTCATTTCCATTATAATCATTAGATGACCCTTCAGATCAGTTCTGTGCTGGCAGGGAGAGATGCTGATGGCATGCAGAAAATTTTCTGACTCTTCTCTTACACAATGATTTGATATAATCTGTGCCTGCTTTTGAAGTTATTTAAAACCTGTCATCTTGGACATAATAGCTGTAAACCTCATGAAAGACTCAGAAAGATTTTCAAGTTTTGCTTTCTTTTAGAGTACAGTAGAACCTGTTACTTTATTCTATCACACCTGACTTCAGAAATAGAAGAAATCTGTCCATGGCCCCGGATCATACCCCATTACCCTTGAGACAAAAGATGTTCTATGTATAAAGAGTGTTATTTGTATGCTTTAGGCACATTTTCTTTTGTCAAATTCAAAACTAACGAAGTGATATTATGCATATTTAAGATTTTTTGTCTCTATTTATCTAATATCAGGTTTACCTAAGGGATAAATTTAGGTAATGTACATTGCCTACTGTTGGGATTTGTGGTTAATATTTATTTTCCTCTTCCATTAAATTTTGAATTAACTAAGAAGTTAACACACTATTCAGATAGATAGAAATAAAAGTAGTGCTTTAATACAGATTAAAATGTGTCCTGATAGGTTTTAAATATATTTTGCCTTAAAGCAAGATACTCTTTCACAATGGCACCCTCCCCACTGGTGCTTTCGAAGGTCTTCATGTGGTAAAATTATTTGATGAGGGAGAAGAGAATGAATATCATAGTTCTCGCTTATGTGCAGTTTTGCCATTCATGGTTTCAGTTACCCATAGTTAACCACAATGTCAGCGTACTTACAATATTTTGAGAAAAAGACCATATTCACATAAATTTTATTACAATGTACTGTTATAATTGTTCTATTTTATTACTAGCTATTATTGTTTGTCTCTTACTGTGCCTGTTAACCTTTACCATAATTATGTACATATAGGAAAGAAAACCAGTATTTTTAGAGTTTGACATTATCCATAGTTTCAGTAATCCTCTGAGAATGGTGGAATGTATTCCCCCAAGGAGGACAAAGGCACTGAGGTACTTTCTATGAACATGTCACTCCAAAACAGAGACGAGGAAGGGGACAAAATAATCATATGTGATATAATCTAAGCTCGGAATTAGATTACTTTGCTTCCCCTTGTGATGGGTGAAGGAAGGGCAGAAGTTCCTCACTAGTGTTGTCTCTTTCTGGTTGGTGGAACAGAGGTGTCCTTTGCGGGTCACAGTACGAATTCAGGAAGCAGGAACCCATGGTTCTAGTTAACAGTGTTTTTCTCTTTTCCTAGCTATCTCTTTCTCTTCAGCTTACAATTTAAACATCTCTTTCTATTACAGGGTTCCCTAACCACACAGATAAGTCTCTATCATTTCACCTCAATCCATGGATTGCTACTTACTGCCACTTAAAAAGAAAATTAGTGAGAAAAAAATAACTTTTAAAATTTAAAAGATTATAAATTTTGTAAAGAAATAACAAAATTATATAGTAACCTATACATAGTTTTTTAAAAGTTATTTTTAATTTTTTGTTTTATAGTCTTAAAAGAAAGTATATAGTACCAAAAAGCAACACAAGCAATCATTGTTACACACAAGAAAGTCACATACATGGATATTACACACGCATGCACTGAGCAAGATTTCCTGACTATAGCGTACATAAGGAAAAGCAAGTTTGTCTCTCATGCCTTTTAAAACAATATGATATATAGTTATAATAATTCTTGCTTTTCATCACAGTTGTCAATGGTTTGAAAGTAGCTCTGTTTGTGCCTGAAACATTAGTAGGCTTTTTTTGTCTTTATTTGTATCTGCATCTGTTTAGACAGATGGCTGTCCAGATAAGGGATTAAGCTAGCATAGAGAAAAGAAGAGCGTATTGGTTGGTTAACAAGTTAATATTAAGACAGAAAGATTCAGGTATATTATATTTATATAATATATATTATTAAATGATCTTCACATATAATTATATAATATACTTTATGTATTTAAATATTTATATTAATAGTTTAATTGCATATAATCATTATATAAGTACTTTATATATTATAATATAGTTATGAATTATATCCTTGAATTTTATATATATCATATACTATGCTTATATATATTTGAATCATATATACTGTACTATGTTTATATATGGTATGGTATATAAAACTGAGAGATCCAAGTAAAAGCTGATATAGCCACATCTTGGGTGAGAAAGGGTTTAAAAGAGGGGAACATCAGAAACTGGAGACCACCTGGGGCCCAAACATCCCAACTTATGAAGGTGCTAATTTTCTGCCCTGGAACATGCCTGCCCCAACAAGAGTTAACTGATCGCCTTTCATTAGTCAAACTCTGTTCTGATAGCACTAAAGAAATCTATTTCTCAATGCTTTACCAAGGTAACAGGTATTTGTGCTGAATTACATATTGTATCAAGAGCAGCAGGATTATGTAATGGGGAAAGAACTTCACAGACTGGCACAGGCTTAGTCCCTGTGTCCCCACTGAGCCTAGAGTTGGGCAGGGAAGTCAGGGCCAGGACAGCCAGCATCTGCACCCACAGCCCAGTGCCACTTTAGGGTGTTTGGATACATGCTCATGTGTATTAAAATTTACATAACAAAAATTTATTTGTCATATATTTTAAAGTGCGCAATTCAGTGGCTTTTAGTTTATATGTAATCCTGGACAACCATTACCACTAATTTAAGAATATTTTCATCATGTGAAAAGGTGACTCCTTTCCCATTAAAGTTACCACCTGTTCTCTCCTCCCCTTAGTCCCTGACCAGTAATCTTTTGGTCTTTATGGATTTTCCTATTCTGGACATTCTATTTAAATGGAAATTACAATATGTGGCCTTTTGTCTCCAGCTTCTTTCATTTATTATAAGATTTCCAAAGTTCATCCATTTTGTAGCATGTGTCAATATTTCATTACTTTTGGAAATGACCAGATAATAGTCTATTTTATGAATATACCATAATTTGTGTATCTGTTGATCAATTAATGGCCATTTGGGTTGTTTTCACTCCTTGTCTGTTATAAGTGATTGCTACTATGAACATCCATTTGCAAATGTTTGTTTCATTTGAATTTACATTCGTTTCCATATGCTTTTTTTTATTAAATCATAACTGTGTACATTAATGCATTTATGGGGTACAATGTGCTGATTTTATAAACAATTTGGAATGCTTACATCAAACTGATAACATAGCCTTCACCTCACTTATTTGTTGTGTTAAGACATTTATACTCTACTCTTAATAGTTTTGACATGTACCCTTGTGAGGTCCCACCAATTACCCTCCCTCCAGCAGGCCTCCCCCCTCCCCTCGCTTCCTTTCCCTCCTTCATCCTGGGCTATAGTTGTGTTTTATCATTCATATGAAAGTATAGGTGATTATATATTGGTTTCATAACAGTACTGAGTACACTGGATACTCTTTCTTCCATTCTTAAGATACTTTACTAAGAATAATGTGTTCCAGCTCTATCCAGGTAAACATTAAAAATATAAAGTCTCCATCTTTTTTTAAGGCTGCATAATATTCCATGGTGTACATATACCACAATTTGTTAATCCATTCATGGGTCTGTGGGCACTTGGGCTTCTTCCATGATTTTGCAATTATGAATTGGGATGCAATAAACATTCTGGTACAAATACCTTTGTTGTAGTAAAATGATTTTTTATCATCCATCTGGATATATACCTAGTAGAGGAATTGCAGGATCAAACAGCAGGTCTACTTTTAGTTCCCTAAGTATTCTCCAAATTTCTTTCCAAAAGGGATGTATTACCTTGCATTGCCACCAGCAGTGCAGAAGTGTTCCCTTCTCTCCACATCTACCCCAACATCTGTAGTTTTGGGATTTTGTGATGTGGGCTAATCTTACTGGAGTTAGATGATATCTCAAAGTGGTTTTGATTTGCATTTCTTTGATGATTAAAGATGATGAGCATTTTTTTGCGTGTTTGTAGGCCATGCTCCTATCTTCTTCAGAGAAATCTCTTGCCCACAATGTTCAAATATCTTGAAATTTGAAATGAGACCATTTGTTCTTTTCTTATTAATTAGTTTGAGTTTTCTGTGGATTCTAGTTATCAAACCTTTGTCAGAAACAACCTACAAATATCTGCTCCCATTCTGAGGGTATAGTCTCCAAGGGAGAGAAACATACCCTGTGACAGTAACTGCCAGCTAGAAACAGCCTCAGGTAGAACACTCCCCAGTTTCCAGTGAGCACCAGAGGGAGCTGGGCTTGAGCTCCCCCTGCCTGCCCGTGGCAGAGTGCAGCAGCTGGGCTAAAGACTCCTCTTTGACTCTGGCAGATGCATATCCCTGACGCATTTTCTCATTGGAGGGAACTGAACTGCAGCCCCCCTGGGTTACCAGCGATGGCGTGTGGCTGTGGTTTAAGGTGGGGATGGAGGCATCAACCCCACTGGACTAACTGTTTTGCTGGGCAGGCCTTCCTGACTATACTGAGCACCAGAGGGAGCTCCACTTGAGCTGCCAGTGGACCCCTGCTGTCTGGTTGCTGGAGACCTTTTGAACTGTCCTAGTTGAGCACTGATTGTGCTGCCTGGGACAACTGGTTTGGAATTCTTGACCTGGGCTGGCCACCAGGGGACCCTCCAAGGTTGAGCCCTGGTGTGTTGTACTGGGAGGGACTGATTCTCCTCTTCCAGTTGTCACTGGTAGGGGCCTTAGTTGCTTGTTTCTCTTCCCAGCTGAGATTTCAGCCCAAATTCGCTGACTCACTAGGATTAGATACAGGCTGGCTGAATACAAGACTGAAAAAATTTACATTTTCAAATTCAACATACCTGTTCAATTCTCTTAGAAATATCTGCAAGTAGAAATGCTAGGTAATATGGTAATTCTGTGTTTAACTTTCAGATTAGTCTATTGCTTGCACCAAGGTTTATCCCTTGCCCCAAGCAGCAGAAACTATTACATTCACCTTTTTTTTTTTTTTCCTCTTTGAGGTACAGAAAACCAGGTTATACTGATTGCATTTGTTAGGTAAAGTCCCTCTTAGAATTGTGTCCTGCCTCCCAAGAGATGTGTCACACACGGTGACCCCACCCTTCCCACTCCCTCCTTCCTTCTCTCTCCTCCCCCCTCCCCCCACCTTCAACACACACTAGGTCATCAGTTGTCCTCACATCAGAATTGAATACATTGGATTCTTGCTTCTCCATTCTTGTGATGCTTTACTAAGAAGAATGTGTTTGGACGCCATCCAGATTAATGCAAAAGATATAAAGTCTTGGGTGGTACCTGTGGCTCAAGGAGTAGGGCACCAGCCCCATATAGTGGAGGTGGAGGGTTCAAACCTGGCCCCCGCCAAAAAAAAAAAAAATGAAAGATATAAAGTCTCCTTGTTAAGTGGCTGAATAGTATTCTATGGTATATATATACCACCGCTTGTTAATCCATTCCTGGATTGGTGGGCATTTAGGTTGTTTCCACATTTTAGCAATTATGTATTGAGCTGAGATAAACTGTCTAGTTGAAATGTCCTTATGATAAAATGATTTTTTTCTTCCAGGTAGATGCCCAGTAATGGGATTGGCAGGATCAAATGGGAGGTCTAATTTGAGTTCTTTGAGGGTTCTCAATACTTTCTTCTAAAAAGGCTGTATTAGTTTGCAGTCCCACCAGCAGTGTGAAAGTGTTCCCATCTCTCCACATCCACACCAGCATCTTCAGCGTTGAGATTTTATGATCTGGGCCATTCTTCTGGGGTTAAGTGATATTTCAGGGTGGTTTTGATTTGCATTTCTCTGATAATTAGTGATGATGAGCATTTTTTCATGTTTGTTAGCCACTCATCTATATTCTGTAGAGAAGATTCTATTCATTTCTGTTGCCCATTGATATAAGGGATTATTGGCTTTTTAAATATTTAATGTGAATTCTCTATAGGTCCTAGTTATCAAGCTTTTATCCGATTCATAATATACAAATATCTTTCCCATTCTTACGGTTGTCTATTTGCTTTGGTGGTCTCCTTAGCTGTACAGAAGCTATTCAATTTAATTAGGTCTCATTTGTTTATTTTTGTTATTGTTGCAATTGCCATGGAAGTCTTCTTCATAAAGTTTTTCCCTAGTCTGATAACTTTGTGTGTTTTCCCCACGGTTTCTGGAGGATTTTTTTCGTGCGTTAGATTTAGATGTTTTATTCATCTTGAATCAATCTTTGTGAGTGGAGAAAGGTGTGGGTCCAGTTCAGTCTTTTACATGTGGTTATTCAATTCTCCCAGCACCATTTATTTAACAGGGATTCTTCCCCCCAGTGTATGTTATTTTTTTTTTTTTTGAGACAGAGTCTCAGTTGTTGCCCTATACTGAGTGCAGTGGCGTCACAGCTCACAGCAACCTCCAACTCCTGGGCTAAGGTAATTCTCTTGCTCCAGCCTCCTGAGTAGCTGGGACTACAGGCACCCACCACAATGCCTTGCAATTTTTTTGTTGCAGTTTGGCTGGGGCCAGGCTTGAAACTGCCACCCTCAGTATATGGGGCCACTGCCCCAGTGTATGTTTTTGTTTGGTTTATCAAACAAGAAATAACTACTATTTAAAAATTATTTAGTTTTGCATCCTTCATATAATCAAAATAATAAGCTAGAAGTATTTTGTTCCTTTTCCTATAAATTTTGTTTCAGTATACTGACACAAATATATTATTAATAATTACAAATTTAATGTGAATTCATTTTACTGTTTCTGAATATTATAACACATAAAGTATTAGATACTATTTCAAAGTTCAACAAGCAGGGCTTCAATCCAAGTGAAAAAAATATATAGTTTTGTGTGTTTTTATAAAATCTCTGAAGACAGTAATAAAAAAAGTAGGGCATACATTTTTTAAGGTAAAAATAGATAAAACAATTTGAACACAACAATTAACTCAGCTGCTCGTCAGTATGTTGTTACTTTCTTTCCTTCTGAGGCAGTGTTGTTTTCTATATTTGTATGAGAAATATGTAAATTGTAGTTTCTCTAAAGAGGCATTTATTTCAAGTGTGTGGTTAAGTGCTGATTCTGCAATTATTGCTAATTGGAGAATTTCCAAATTGCCTTAAGTGTTGAGAGCCTCATGATCTTGCCATAATTCTTTTCTCCTTTATAAATAAAATTTGTGGAATGAAAAATATGGCTAAGCTAAAATTAAACTTTCAGATGCTTGATGCTGTCATTAAACTTTCCATGCGTCTCAGTACAGCTGCTGCAAACTTAACGGTAATGACATCTCTATCCAGTTAGTCGGAATCATGTAAAGGGTATTTGTAGTACTAAATTTTCCCAAGCAAACAAACAAATAAAAATTTTACTTAAAGTATAAGTTTAAAATACACATTTGAAAAATAAATCACAAGACATTTTATTAGGGAGAATATATTTATATAAGACTTATTTTTACAGATTATTTGTAATTTTGTTTTATGTTACTTAAAATAACACTGAAAGGAAATGATAATAATTATTAATACCTTTCTCTAACTTCATGGAGAATGAATGAGAAGAAATGATACCCATCAAAGTCAATTCACTGTTTTAAGTATCTTATGTGACCCCAGTTTCTCCTCTTCTGCTGACGTCATCTGACTGTGGTCACATTTCTTCCCTTTAAAAATCTAACATCTTTGCTCAGTAGCACCATTCAATAGCTTGTTGCATTTATGTGCTTCATTTTCTAAGGTCTCACACAGTTTTTAAAGCTGTTATTCGCTACTACACAGAAAATGCTCTTGCCAGTGATGCAGGACAAGTTGGCACCACAATCTGCCGCCTTAGCCCTGGCGGTGTTGATGCTGCTGGGGCTGGAGGAACCAGCGGAGAAAGGGCCTGACACCTGTGGGGACACAGTGGCGCCTTGCTGTCTCCTCTCCGTGGTCAATTTCATGGATAACCCTTGCCTTCTCCTCCACTTGCACTTCTGACTGGTTAATTTCCAAGGCCTGAGAGTTCATTAGACAGCTGGCTGTAACTGAGGAAGACCCACGCCCTAAAAGTCAACATTGTGTTCACCACAAAATAACCCCCTGAGCAGAGAGCCTGGACAGTGAAGAGGGAGCAGGAGGAGCTTGTTCCCCTCTAGGTTCTCTCTGCCAGGAGATTTGTTTTTTTGTAATTGTAATTTTTGTTTCTGCGAATAAATCCTGACTTAGCACTGATGCTGTGGTCCGAGGATTTATGCTTGGATTACTGAGATCAAGAACCTGAAACTAAAGCAAAACTCTTGTGTATTTAAATTCTTTAAAGTACATATTACTGGCGATGTTCCTTTACCATATTCTTTGGTATACTCTGCTCCTGCAGCCCACTTTATACTCGGACCCTCAGGCCCTGGTTTCTTGGTTCACAGATCTTGCTTTAGTTCTAAGGAATCTATGTCCACACACACACAACTATGATTCCAGCATCTCTGCTTCCTGAGCTCTAGAACCATGAATCTAGTCCCTCCTTCAGCTTCACCAGTAGATGTCTCACCAAAGCAAATTTAAACGGGAGGTTAACACATTCCCCAGTGCATACTACATCACGTTTGCTATTGGCTCCCCAGTGACCCCACAGCAGGCCAGGCAGGGACAGGTCGGGGTCACCAGCTTGGCCTCTATGTCTGCGAGGGAGTTGCTTCCTGTTCATACTTTCAGGACTAGTATCTTTCTCCCTACCCAGTCTCGTTATCCATTTCTGATTTTATTTGCCCCTTTTATCTTTTTTCTTAGTGTAAGTAAAAGCTTGTCAATTTTGTTTTTAAAGCGACCACTGTTAGTCGAGGTCCTCTTCCCTGGTCGTTATGCCCTCCCAGTTCCGTTCATTTCTCTGGGTCTGTGTATTTCCCACCTCCGCAGGTGCGCTCCTGCAGCCGCTCCCTTTCTAGCTCTTTGAGCTGTGAGCGCAGGTTCCTGAGGCCTTTCTTTGTAATGCGTCAGTCGCTCTAAGTTTTCTTCTCACTGGCCGGACTCCCACTTCCCCTATAACTCCTGCCTCCACTCTACTCGTCTCAGGATAATTTTGGATTTCCCCTTGATTTCTTCTTTAATACATTAATTGTAACATCCAAAACATTTCATTTAATTTCTACCTGTTCTGTCTTACCCAGACACAGTCAGAACCCTCCATTGCTCTTTCTTTCCCACTCTGCGTTAGGTGGTCACGAGGTCCAGCTCCTCCCTTTCAGCGGAGATCGTTTCTTACTTATATTTTGGTCTTCAGCTAATCACTGTGGAAGTTATTCCCTAACTAAAGCCTTTTCTCCTACTGCTGATTGGCCTGAGAGATGTGGGCGCAGCACCGTTCTGTCCTGCTTTCTCGGGGAGTCCCCTGTAGAGCGCAGGAAGAGACCACACAACCCTGAACCCGCCACTAGGGCAGCGCCAGAAAGAGAATGGGGCTCCATGAACACTTGTCAGGCATCAGAGACAGATCAATGCATGAATAGGGTGACCAGATTTTAACATCTGTAAGGTGGGACAACATGGCTGGGGGGTGGAGCAGGGGCAGAGCGGGGGCATGGGGCAGGGAACGGCGCTGGGCAGGGCCTGACAACAAGGCAAACTTTGATAAGCAGTTCTTGATAATCATTTCTCAGTAATTATTTATTACAGTTTAACATTATAAAATTAACAAAAATAATATCAAACTCATATTCTGTTATAAAATTACAAAAATAATATCAAACTCATATTCTGGTGAAATAGCCATATGGCGGCCGAAAACCGTATATTCCCTTTTTGTTCTCCCACCTGCTCCTGCATTCTTTCCAAAAATCGGGACTTTTTTAAAATGCCATGGGATGCGGGACAAATTGTTGAAAAGTGGGACTGTCCCGCCAAATCGGGACGTCTGGTCACCCTATGCATGAAGTATTTTATATTCTCTTATTCGTACCAAATTGAAAATATACCAATACGTATATGCAATTAGTTTACAAGGACGAATGCCTTGCCTTGTTTATTAAAACAGAACGAGAAACCTTAAATTTCTGAAGTATTCTGCTGTGTACTACTGATAAAATGATAAAGAAGACAGAAGTAATTCCTTCCTTCCCAAAATATAAACATTAATTATTAAATGCTGGTCCACAGTACTTACAAAACAGTGCCTTTCCCTCTGTGTCTGCTGCTCCCTACTGTGAGCAAAACACAGTTCTTAACTTCAAGCCAGGCTGGAAGCAGGAAAAAGCCCTCTTTTATGTCCCCCCCCCAAAAAAAATACATACTATGAATATTGATGTGGAAAAGAGATATTATTTTTTTTCTCTTTAGGAGACACAGAAGAAGGGTTTATTTCACATTTCACAAAGCATTATGTTCCCAATATTACCACTGAATTTCTCTTAACTCATCAATCTTTTAGACTTGTTCTTTTCTTTGGACATTTAATATTCTTGCCCTTTCTCAACAGAACGGTTTCTATATCAGCTCATTCAGGACTAGATTCCAGATTTTCTGAGTGTGCCTATTAAATGTGTTAAGAAAATGCTTGTGAACTATTCTTAAAGGCTGATATGACTCCTGCCACTGTCTAATGTCCAGTCTGTCAGGAACAAATGGTTGTTGAGCTTCTAATACAGCACTGTCTCCAGAGGAGAATGGCAGAGCATTTACTGGTACATTGACTCCCTTCTTCCCTGAAAGGGACAGTGAGTCACGGTGACTGGAATCAACCTTTCGTTTTCCTCCCTATAGTCCCTTATGATTTGACACACACTTTTCACCTTCCTCCTTTGCTCATCCCTGTTTCTTTTGTTCTTCATATCTCTTATTTCCAAAGAATATTCCATCTTAAACTTCCTCCAATCAACTTACATATCAGAGTATATTTTCCAGGCAACCCAAACTGTATTAAGCTCCGTAAGTTTGGACAATTGTCCAATTCACAAACTCATCCTAGAAAAAGTGCTCCATACCCACCTCACTGCAGAGTATCACTATGATCACCGTCCAAGTGCTCCCTGTGGCCATCTGATGACAGCAGTGATATTCAGCTGTGAGATAAGGAGCACTTTTCCTTAGGATGAGTTAACGCACTTAATTGTCCAACCTTATGAATATGTATATACTGTAAGGTTCCATGTTATTAGTGAAACAAATGAATAATGACATTTTTTAATAACATGGAAATAACTGTAATATAAGTACTATTACATATAAGAAAGAGAAAATAGAAAATCAAGTGTAGAAAAAATTATAACCCTGACTACAATAGGATGATGGGAAAGGTAAAGGAACAAAACAAAACTGAAAATGTATACATTTAGCATAATCTATTGGGCTAAAAATTACCACTTTGAAGCCATATGCTATTATAGTATTAAAGATAAATAAGAGATAGCTGATACATGTATTATAGATAGCAACTTTAGTTTTTTAAATTTTTTATGAATTAAGTTCAAATCACACTATGGAACATATTCAGTAATTATCTATTTCACAATTTAAAAAATGAAGACTCTTCATGGCATACTTTAGTCTGACTGTACTGTAGATGAAAAGTGGAGATGGAATTTCCAATAAAGTAGACCAAAAAACTCCATTAATGTCAATTTTTAAAAACACAAGACACCTTAAATCTTTTCTTGTTGATCTGATTGAGTTCTTGAGTTCTGCTCACAGGCCCTTGGTCTAATCTGTAACATACAGATATCTTGAAGTTGTCTATTTGCTTTGTTGATTGTGCCCTTAGCTGTGCAGGTGCTTTTTAACTTGATTAGGTCCTATTTATTTATTTTTGTTGTTGCTGCTCAATTCACTATTGCAAAGATGTGGAAACAACCTGAGTGCAATTGACCCATTAATGGGTTAATAAATTGTAGCATGTGCATACCCTGGAATACTATTCAGTCACAAAAAGGTGGTGACTTTGCAGCTTTTATATTTATCTGGATGGATTTGGAGAACATTCTCTTAAGTACAGTATCTCAAGAATAGAAAAGCAAGCAAAGCATGTAACTAGTACTAATCTGAAAGTATTAGATCAACAACTACTAGACCCACATGAGAGAAAAACACAATTAAATTCAAAAAGGGGGTTGAGGAAGGGAGCTGGGTAAGTTCCCCCCTGTTAAGTACAACGTAGGGGTCTATGGCGCACTTCCTAGGTGAAGCTCTCATCTCAGACTCTGAACTTTACCTTACAAATACAAATAATGTAACCTAACCATATGTACTCTCATATTATCCCAAATAAAAAAGAAAAGATACCTTAAATATTAATAAGTTGGTACCTACTTCTTAATCCAAAAGCCTGTTTATATTTTTTAGTTCAAAGTAAGCTGAAATATGTATGTATTTGTATTTGTGCATATATATAAATGCTTTATTCATATATTCAATCATTAAACAAAAGCTTACCTAAAGCTTGAGTGAATGTGGTTACTATATAATATTTACTGAGTGTATTTTATGTTCCAGAAATAAAAGCTAATGGATTTGTATGTGTGTTCCTTTTTTCATAGAATGCATTATCCTACATTGCAAGTAGGTCTTTTCATCTCAGTTACAAGTAAAGAAACCGAAGGTTAGAAAGTATATCATACTTTTTCAATGTCACATACCTGAAAATACTTGGGTTGGCATTGAAACCCTGTCTCTGATGCCTAATCTCATGCAAATGTGAATAAGGCATGTAATCACCTAATTAAGAAGCAAAATAGGATGTGATAGGCATAGAAACAAGTACAGACACAGGCTTAAGGGAATTTGGAAGACAGACACTGATTTTTTTTTCCTTAACTTACTATAGACTTAAAAAAATTTTAATTGAATACTCGAGATATTTACCATACAGAACTCCTATGAATATGTATGCTCACATATAGACAAAATATATTATCTTAACCCAGTATATTATAAAGCCTGTTTTTACGTTAATACTGGTTTTGGCTAGTTAAACTACATTCGAATCTAAAAGGTCAAATCAGTTGATCAACCTGATTTTAGGGGCATTTGGAGAACTGGTTTTGCATGGAAGATCCATTAAAAATAGTACAGTCTAAAAATAAATTTATGTTTCAAAATGTTATATGGTAACTTTGGACCTATTTTCTTTTTAATTTTTTTCCTCTCATTCAGTAAAGTAGGGAGGAATCTTGCTTTCTAGTTGCTTAGGAGGTGTATGGCAAGGTTTCTTGTTTTTGCTTTCCAAAAGCTAGAGAAAATATATAAAAAGAGAGAGGTATTTGAGACACTAAAATATCCCCTGTGGCTGAAAGTATATAAATAGAACAGCACGCATCAGAGAGTTGGAGACTACACCTTCTGGAGGTTTTTTAGGGTGTGGAAGAGCAAATGGCTGCGTGTTATAGCAGGTCTCCTAGTGCAGCCTTGGACTCCCTGTCCTGTCAGAGAACCAGGGTCTCCACATGACACAGAGGCAGTGGAATGGCAGCTCTGTTGTGGTGAGGCAGGCTGGGACAGTGGGATTACTTGCAACAAAACAATCAATGTCAACAGAGACCAATTTACCAAGATTTCCCAACACCTTGGTTCCATGTAAAACACCAGAACTTGACCATACCTTAAAGACTGGAATGGAGGGGTCCGTTCCAAAGAGTAGGTTTGATTTTCACCAAATTTTATAAAATTGTGTTTTAAGTAGAAAAATGTTAATTTACAAAAAGCAAAAAGTTATGTGGAAATAAAAAAGTTGTGTGTGCTGCAGATACAAAAAAGCAACTGAATAATGACTAATGCTTTCTATTTCTAAATCAAAGATATTAAATAAAAGTCATTATAGAATTACAGTTTATATTTCCAACTACATTTTTATAACTTTTATAAGATCCACTTGCTTCTGTATCTGGCGCCTGGGGAGTTGTGGTTTCTGCAGCCACCTACCTGTCTCTCTAGTATCGGGGCTCTGTGGTTTGCCCTATGACCTCCCTTCTCTGATAGACCTGAGAAGAGTTGTTTGTTTTTCAGTTTGTTCAGATTGTACTTATTGTTAAAGACTTCCTAATTCCTTACCTGCTAGTCTGGAAAGTAAAAGTCTGTGTTGTTATTGCAAAGAAAATAAAAACTCTGGTATTTCAGTAGGATATCTGAACCTCTTTGAAATCAACTCTGTGCTCTGTTCTACAGTTTGCTGTTGGCTGATCTCAGTTCAGACCAGAGCCTTTGAGTTCTCTGATGCTCTCATCCTTTTCCATGACTTCTATAAATGAATGCCCCTTGTCTTTGCTGAATTCTGTCACCAGTCACTGCTTCTCCACTTCCAAAGCAAGGACACCAGATTTCATTGCTCTGCTTAAATATTAATTTTTCCAGTCTTTGGGCCTGTTCAGATAATGCTCCATCTTACTCTGCCATTTTAGAAAATACATGAAATTGCTCTGAGCTTGCCAAAAATTTTAGCTTCAAAGACTTTTTCTGCAGCAATAGCAACGTGTTTCTGTGTAAGGACAGACAGCATGGATCTTTGAAATTGAAGGCGATAACATGCAAACTTTAAGTGTTTTGATAAAACTCTCTAACTTGTTTCACTGTGTCTACATAATGGGCATTTACCTTGAAAAGATGTCCACAGATTATGGATGTGTCCTTTTTGTTCTGCTTGTTCACTAAATTCAGTAACATATTGGAACCAAGTTTATTTCCTTACATACAAGTCCGTATCTCAAGAAGAGGTACCTAAGAAAGTCATCGCCTTACTTCTCAGCAGAGCGCCTTTAAACGGGAGCCCCTTCTCTTTTTGCTCAGTTAATGACACCGTTATTCTGTTTTGAGTTGCTCTGTTCATCCTGTCAGCAAACAAAAAATTGATGGCAACTGTCTCCTAACTTGTTTAGGCTGTCCTTAAGAGACGCTGAATGATTTGCTTGTGTGTGTTTACATGCCTTTCTCTAAATAAATTTTGAATTGTGGAAAGAACATCAGAGACCACTTGCTATTTTGCTATCTTCATGATCTCTGGCGCATTGTGACTGGATGAATGACTTGAATAATAGTTTTGTGACTCTGGGCAAGATATATAGCCATATTAGCCCTCAGATTCCTCCTTGAAAAACTAAGGACAAAAATGCTTACCCATAGAGTTTAAGAATTAAATAAAATAAATTAGAAGAAGATACTTTGTGAATTATAAAATATTGTGTAGATACAAGTGGTATAAAAATGAAAGAAGCATGTAAATAAATTCAAATAACCTGTGTTATTACTTATCTTTTCTTATCCAGAAGGATATTTTATCCACTAAGCTACTAAGAAAAAAATAAAAAGCTTAACGAGGACTGTGTATCAGTAAGTGGTAAAAACAAAATTAAGTTACACCCCTGATAGCTCACAGATATATTATGGTTCCACTGTTTAAACTGTGTGCCTTTAGAGGAACATTCATGGAAGGATGTTCAATACCAGTCTGTGTACTTTCAGGTAAGGCTGCAGCCATGTTTTCATTTTACATTTTTATATTAATATTCTCTGGTAATGAGTATTTATCATTGTACAGATATAGAAGAATACATTTCAAAATAAAAAAAAATCACAGGAGAAAAAAACAGCTCCCTTCAAGGGGTCTTGTCTTACCTTGTCCTCATTCCACACACTCCGCATTATACCGTGTAACTCAGCACTGTGAAATATTCTTGTAAAGACACCAGTGCGTACCTAGGTGCCATATGTAACAGACTGTTTTCATCTGTTCTAATTTACCAAACACCCCTTAGCTGGGTGACTGCTCCCTATCTCCACTACTGTTCCTTACCATTGGTCCAGGAACAAATCTCTGTTTGTGTTCTTTGGCTTATTTAAACGATCATTCAGATGACCTGTCTTTACTTGACTCTCCTTCTTTAGTGTGTTAAATGATAATTTTCAGGAAAAAACAAAATTGTAACTCTTATATGGATATAAAAATAAAAGACATTTTTGATCATTTAGTGTAGTTATCAGACCGTTATAACTGGCTAAAAAGAGAATTTAAAAACAGGCACATTTATAGATAAGGGATGTTGAAATAAATATGTAAATGGAGGCAGAACCAGTTTTAAGGAAAGGATTATCAGACTTTTATGCATAATACAGAATTTGCATAATACAGAATTTGCATGTCTGTTAGTGACCTGCAGTTTACAAAGTGCTATAAAATGTCTTAGTCAACAAAAGACTAGAATTAAGTGACACCTGGAAGATTGTGCTGTACGTAGACAATATATAGTTTTCTGTTGAAACATTTTTTTCTCTTCACTCTCCCTTTAAATATTACTTTCCCTAAGTTTGGATTTTTTTCCCTCATTCTACATACATCCTGTACTTGTTCATACTTAATTTATATATGTTAACAAATTACCAACATTTTCATATTTTTAGAAACATAAATAGGAACTGGTTTGGTGACCATTCAACTTTTTGTTAATTTTAATGATAATGAGGCTTTACATTCGCATGGCAATTTCTACATTTTGAAATCCTGTCACAACCTTTATTTCACTTAACACTCATATAAACTTATCCCTTGGACAAGTTAGCACTTTGCAAATTGGGTAACCTATCTTATAGATTAATATATTTGCTATTTTGCTATCTTTATGATCTCTGGTGTATGTGACTTACCCAAAATATTAGTTAATGTTATATTGAGCTTTAGAAGTCAAATCTTACTTTTTGATTATCTGATTTTCTTGAGATGAAAATTAAGTGCTGTTAGATTGTATTACTAAAAAATCTTCAGATTATTCTAACATGGTTGCAGTTGTGGTAGAGAACTGTTTTTCAAATGACTTGAGAATTGAGAGGTCAGACCGTTCCCATTAATTGAACTATTTCTTAACAACCCATTTATTCATAACAGTTCTTTGCAATGTTGTATGTAGATGCCAATAAGATCGTAATTCAAAGGACAACACTGCAGCTGTTACATTGGGAAACTTGAATAAGTGAAATAAGCCAGGCAGAGAAAGACAAATACCATATGATCTCACATGTGGAAATTTAAGAAGTTGAACTCATAGACCTAACCAGAGAAATGGTAGTTACCAGGGGATGGCTGGAGGGATGGTGCTGGAGAGATGGTAATGAAAGGATACAAATTCCAGGTAGACAGGAAGAATAAGTTCAACAGATCTATTGCACGATACGATGGCTATTGTTAATAGTAACATATTACTTTCCTGAAAATTGCTTAGAGAGTAGATTTTAGTGTTCTCACCATGAAAAAATGGTATGTTGGTAATGAATATTTTAATTAGCTCAATTAGCCATTCCATGATGTATACATATTTTTAAAAAAATGTACATGATAAACATATACAATTTCATTTTTCATGTTTTTAAATTTGGGGTTAATATAAGGGTACACATATGATTAGGTTACATTATTTATACATATTTTTAAAAAACATGTACGTGATAAACATACAATTTCATTTTTCATGTTTTTAAATTTGGGGTTAATATAAAGGTACACATACAATTAGGTTACATTATTTCCATTTGTAGGGTAAAGTACAAAGTCTGAGTCATAGTTAAAGTATGTTCTCCTACATTGTACCTAGTAAGTGGAAACTTATTGAACCCCTCTACCTGCCCCCTTCTTGAATTTATTTTATTTTTTATTTTATTATTATTATTACTTGGTTTTTTTGCAGTTTCTGGCTAGGGCTGGGTTTGAACGCACTACCTCTGGCATATGGGGCCAGCGCCCTACTCCTTTGAGCCACAGGCACCACCCCCTTCTTGAATTTATTTTTATTTTTATTTTTGAGACAGAGTTCCACTATATCACCCTTGGTAGAGTGCTGTGTCATCATAGCTCACAGCAACCTCAAAGACTTGGGCTTAAGCGATTCTCTTGCCTCAGCTTCCCAAGTAGCTGGGACTATAGGTGCCTGCCGCAATGCCCAGCTATTTTTTGGTTGTAGTTGTCATTGTTGTTTAGCAGGCCCGGGCTGGATTCGAACCCACCAGCTCTAGTGTATGTGGCTGGCACCCCAGCCACTGAGCCACAGGCGCCGAGCCCCCCCTTTTGAATTTAATTGTGTTTTTCTCTCATGTGGGTCTGTAGTGTTGAAATAATATTTTCAGATTAGTACTAAGTATATGAGATGCTTGCTTGTCCATTCTTGAGATACTTCACTTAAAAAAAAATGTTCTCTAAATCCATCTAGGTAAGTACAAAAGATGCAAAGTCTCCATGTTTCTCATGGCTGAATAGTATTCTGTGGTATACACATACCACAGTTTATTAATCAATCCATTCATGGGTTGATAGGCACTTAGGTTGTTTCCACATCTTTGCAGGTGTGAATTGAGCTGCTATAAACATTCAAGCACATGTGTCCTTATGGTAAAATGATAATTTTTTTCAATTAAGAAATAAATATACCCTATAAAAAGAGTATGTACCTTTGTAGTTGGGGGAAATTAAAACATTATGCTTGTGATTCATAGCAATGTGATATAAATGCCTGCATGCATGCTTGTCTATATTTTATAAGGCTATATGCCCAGCAAAATAAACCTTAATTCTCTTGGATCATCTGTATTCTTAACGTCTGTTAATGCAGTGGTCTTCATGTGGAAGCCATTAGCCCTACAAATTGATTTATTTAAACACTATTTAAATAAGAAGAATTAATGCCAGAAAAATAAGTAAAAAAAAAAAAAAAAAAGGTAATACCCATTTGGCTTCTATTTCTCTGAATAACCACCATGAAGGGGATATGTGTGTTCAGCTTCACCATTTCAAATTTTTGGCGTATTAATCTCGAAAACCCTGTTATCACATTTTACTGCAAAGTAAAAGAAGCTTTCAAATAATATCAGACATGCATTGAGTCACTATTAGAAAATATGTTGTATGTACACATATGCATATTTTGTTCATAAAAATACATTAACATTAGTTTGTAAAAATGTGCTATTAAATATATTTAGTATTTAAGACAATAATAATATCCCCTTTCCAGTTTCCTAGGCGTGTGAAGCTATTATCTCTTTCTTTTAATAGTGATAGTATCAGAATACAGCATCTTTCTTTTGAAAAGTCATGGTATCCTAAAACTGTATTGAGTACACTTTAGAAAAATGGCACAGTTCTCAATAGCCTCTTGTATGTGTTCTGACATGTAGGAGTATGCCCCCTGTTTACCTCAAGCCAAATTTGTCCTTTGCACTGTCTGGGCCACCACATTTCCCCTGGCCAAAGGTCTGTCTTGTGTATGCAAGGGGCTCCTGTTAATGCTGATGTGTGCAGTTACTCTGAGTGATAGGGAATTTTGTCATCTATTTAGGGATTAAATGTACCACATGCTCTGTTAATTCTTTTTTTCTTTGTTATCCTGTTATATTAAATCTGAACTGAAAAACCTCAACATTGTCATGTGTGAGGCTCCATATTCAGAAATCAAACTGGAATTATATACAGATAGAGATACCAATATTAATATTGCAAAGTCTAAGAAACTTTAAGACCAGGTCATAAATTAATAAGTTCAGGAGATTTCAAGATTAGTAAGAGATTCACATCTATAGTGTTTATATTGTTTTTTTGAACAAAAAGAAGCTTCATTCACATCAATTGATGGCACTGAAACTATACCTATGTGCTTGATGACTATGCAATGGTTGGATTCAGTTAGAGGAAACAGCATGTAATTGGCCAAGTCCATCAAGATCCTCATTCTCGGCCCCCTGAACACTCCTACTCTCAGCTCACGTGCACAGGAACACATGCAGACAGACAAGGGCTAAAGGCCACAGTGCCTGTTTTAGACTCTCCCCCTCAAAGTCAGAGAGAAGGGAGTGGTTTGGATCCAAATGAATACACACATCTTCAAACATAAAATATGAATTTTGAACTTGATGAACAGAAAGCCCTGTTCAACTTTGTGAATCTGTGTTTCTATGGCTATTTACTAAAAGTAAATTGGTGGGTTGTAATAAATGAACAGTCAACACCAAATCCTCCTCTTCAGTCAGGCTAGGTGGGTTACCCAATTAGGGGAGAAGGGAGATGTGAAGGGAAGAAACTGAGAACATCACTCCCCTTCCAGGCATAGTTCCTCAAACTTACCTGCAAGTCAAATTACAGGGCCAGGTTTAGTAGTGCTAAATTAGGACATTGGTACATGATTGGCTGACTTGTATTTTTGAATTTAAATAAAGTAAGATACCTATGTATAATTGCTCAATTTATAATATTTAATAAGCAAATTACCAGGAAGCAACTATTCCTGAGGAGATTAAAAGTAATTATATTTGCTATTACTTAATGAGGGCTAATACAGGCCACCCACTGTTCTAATGTTTTACACAATTACTCATGTAATCTCCATAACAGTCCCGTGAGATAGATACTATTATTATTTCCATTTTATATATAAGCAAACTGTGGCCCTGACAGGTAACTCCCAGAATCACATGGGGAGAAGAGGGGAGGGCAGGAATCTGAGAAGACGTGCTTTGATCTGATGTGCTCTCATGTCCAGCTCTGGTGGACAGTGCAGGTATAGCCAGCAAGTGCAAGTTCCTGCTCCTTATTGCCTGTAGTGTAGAAAAGAAGATAACCCTGCCTGGAAACTTTCTTCCAGAATCAACAGCAATTTCTCACCTACAAGAAAGAGGTATTTCTTTATTCCTGACCACAGAGTTGGGAAAACGTACATCTTAGCTTCAACCACTAACTGTAAAAGATAACCAGACGGCTCACCATGTGAGAGCAACAGGCTTACGTGTCCTAATCGTGGACATTTCATTGCTCTGATTTGGAGTGCTTCATGCTGCTTGTCCCGCTCCACTCCCCACCACTGTAGGAGCCTCAGAACTCTTAGGAAATGAAGCGTTAAAGGACGGGGGGATCTTCTCAACTTTCCCCTTTGGATGATTTTGGCGTGGCTTTGTCACATATGACTTTTATAATATTGAGATATGTTCCTTCTGTGCCTAGTTTGGTGAGGGTTTTATTATGAAAGAGTACTGAATTTTATTGAATGCTTCTTATACACTTACTGAGATGGTCATATGGTCTTTGTTTTTATTTCTTTTTAGGTGATGAATCACATTTATTGATGTATGTATGCCTTGGGTGAAGCCCACTTGGTCATGGTGGGTTATTATTATATTTTATGTGCTGTTTAATTTGGTTTGCTAGTATTTGTTGAGGATTTTTTTCATTTACATTCATAAAGGATATTGGTCTATAGCTTTCTTTTTTGTTGTGTCTTTTCCTAGCTTTTATATCATGGTGATACAGGATTTGTAGAAAATGCTGGGGAGGATTCCCTCTTTCTCAGTGTTACAGAATAAATTTCTGTAATGTGGGTGCCAGCTTTCTTAGTAGGTCTGGTACAATTTAGCTTTGAATTCACCTGGTTTATGGATTTTTTGTTGAGAGGATTTTTATGACTGTTTCGATCTCTGTTGCTCATTACGGGTTTATTCAGAAGTCGTCCGTCTTCCTGCTCGAGTCTTGGGAGGTTGTGTGTTTCCAGGAATTTGACGTTGATTTTCTCTACATTTCCATGCTTATGTGCACAGATATTTTCATAGCATTCACAGATGATATTCTGTATTTCTGGGGAATCAGAATCTTCTGATTCTTCCATCTTCTTTTTTATTTCTGATTGAGCTTATTCAGGTCTTTTTTCTTCTATTCCTGGTTGCTCTAATAAGAAGTTTATCTGTTTTATCATTTCAAAGAACCAACTTGTTGTTGTGAAAATGACTGTTACACCCCTTGTTCCAGAGTCCCAATTAAGTCCAGTCTTTATTTTCTGCTTGCATGATCTAGCTAAACGGAAAAACATCTCATCATCTCCTGCTCATGGATCATTAAAATGCCTACACTGCACAAAGAGATGTTCACAGATTCAATGTAATTCCTATCAAAATAACAGCATCATTTATCACAGATCTAGAAAAAATAATCTATGCTTTGTTTGGAACCAGAAAAGAACCTAAGAGTCAAAGGAATCTTAAGGAAAAAAAAAAAAAAAGCCTGGAGGCATCACATCACCAGATTTCAAACTATAATACAAGGTGACTCTTATAAGCAAAATAACATTGTATTGGCACAAGCACAAACATATCCGAACGAAGGAGCAAAACAGAGAACCCAGATAGGAAACTATGCACATACAGCCAAAGGATCTGTGACAAAGCCAGTGACAAACCTACCTACTGGGTACAGTGAACACAAGGAGTTGACTGGGGTAAAGAAGCTGCATTCAGTAAGTGGTGCTGGGAAATTGGACAGCCACACGCAGAAGAATGAAACAGGATTCATATTTCTCACCACTCACAGAAATTAATTCCAAAGGGAAAGAAACTTAAATGAAAGCCATGAAATCATGAGAATTCTAGAAGAAAATGTTGAAAACTCTTCTAGATATGGGCCGAGGCAAAGAATTGGCCCTAGCGGCAATCAGGGTCTTGTTTAATTTAAAAACTTCTGCACAAAATATTCACAAGCTCTACATATGATAGAGGGCTAATAACCAAATCTACAAAGAATTCAACCAAATCAGGAAGAAATAAAAAAACAATTCAATTAAAAAGTGGGCAAAAGATAAGCAGAAGCTTTTCAAAAGACCAAAGCAAATGGCCAAAAACATACAGATATAAAAGAATGTTCAACATTGCCAATTATCAGGGAAATGCACATTAAAACCTCAATGAGGTATCACCTTAATCCACTTCAAGTGGCTTTTGTTAAAAGCGCCCCAAAAGAATAGATAATGGTGTGGATGGAGAGAGAGAGAGGAGTGTTTACTTATACACTTTTGGAAGAACTTTAAATTAGTACAACCTTTATGGAAAACCATATTAGATTCCTTAAAAAAGGAAAAGCAGGCCTGCCTTTGATCTAGCAATCCCACTACTGGCTATTTACCCAAAGGAAGAGAAGACATTTTATCAAAAAGACACCTGCACTTAAATATTTATTGCAGCATAATTGTGAAGATGTGGAATCAACCCAAGAGCCCATCAACTCATGAGTGGATTAACAAATGTGGTGTATGTACACTGGGGAATACTAGTCAGCCATGAATAAGGATGACTAATGCCTTTTGCAACAATTTGATGAAACTGGAGACCAGAGACCATCATCCTACATCAGTGGTTCTCAACCTTCCTAATGCTGCAACCCTTTAATATAGTTCCTGTGGGTTGCAACCTACAGGTTGAGAACTGCTGTTAAGTGAAGTATCTCAGGAATGAAAACACCAAATGGACTTGCTATTAAACTGGAACTAAACAGTGAGCACACATGTGCAAAGAGTGAAGTAAGACTCAAAGAGTGAAGTAAGAATCAAGTGGGGGGGAAGGAGGAGGAAGGGCTGGGCAGAAACCCACCTAATGGGTCCAGTGAGCACTGTCTACCCAGTGGGCGCACTGACAACGTGGACAGAAACATCACAAAATGAACAACATGTAATCAAAAGTGTTTGTACCACCACAATATTTTGAATTACAAAAAGGAAAAAATAATAATAACCTCAATACTAGCACAGTCTCTGGGACACTCAAGTTTCTCAGTGAATAAATAAGTGAAAGATAAATGCATTAATTAGTGAACTATTATTTTTCTCTGTGAGGAATATTTTTTAATATAATTTTAAAATATTTTTAAAATATAATTCTAATTTATAATAGAAGTGGATAAACACACTAGATTGTTTATTAAATAATATATTTAATACCCTCCCCCCTAAAAGGAAGAACAAAAAAGGTAGGATATCAGATCCCAGATTTGGTCATCACCTTCCAGAGCAACTAAACAGCTCACAGTCCACTCCCAGACACACATCTTGGATATCACTTTATTTTTCCAAATCTTAAATCTCTCAACCTCTTCCTGTTCTGGACTGCTCTAAATTGTCTTCCATCTGAATTATATCTTTAGGTTGAACATCAAAGGTCTATTCCTTTGGGGGAATAAAAGTCCCACTTATTGAGAACCCAGGACTTATTTTGCACACTGTCTAATTGAGAGGGATACAGAATTGAGTTTGTAACTATAGCTCTGATTTTTAGCACAGGTTCTCACCTCCAGTCTACCTCTGTTAACATGACTGTTATTGGAGGACAATGAACCCAGCAACAAGAATGGAACAGTAATTCTTTAGTATTAACTGTCTACTATGGGTTAGATGTTACAAATACTGTTTAAATTTTATCTTAATAAATTTACTAATTAGCCAAATCAATAAGTTAAACTACCCTGATTTTATAAATGTGGAAACTCAAGAATAGAAACATTGGGGAATTTGACCAAGGTTACCAGCCTAAACTTCCAGCTGCTAAGGAAGTAATGTCATAACCAGGGAGAGGGGAATATTTTTCCTTAAACTTACAATCACCTAGAAGCTAAGATTTAGTTCTTAAATCAGATAAATCTCACTTTGGAAATTACAAAAGACTGGTGTGGAGGGGAGAGACACAGCAGGACCGTGTTTTACTGAGCAAAGGGACTGTTTGAGCTGTGAAGTGTCTTGACGGGAAAATGGCAAGGTGCCAGGAAGACCCCGCTGCACACGCAGGTGGAATGAACACCGCAGGTAGATTTTTGGACAATTTAGGACGTCGTAAATGCAACTGACAAAAATTCTTTTCTGCGTGCAGCTGCCCTTTGATCTCACTTGTGATGCTTTCTGTTTCCGATTTCTCTGTACTGCTTCTTGGGATTATTTTTAAAATTAGGTAATAAAACAAATCACTATTCACAGAAAACAGCATCATAAAATCCACGCTTTGATTTCCCATTATCCTCTGACTCTTCTTTCTAACTCCAGTAGACTCTGCTCAGACTAATTGCAAGTCTGCTGGTGAGGGCCACGGCTGGATCATGCATCTACTTCTTACGTATTGCTAACGTCTTGCCCCCAAAACACTCATCTCTGTTGAGTAGCACTGTTGTTTTCGTAGGTTTATCCCTGTAAGCAGGACACAGGTGAGTTTCTTTTAGCAGTTATGTTAGGAAACACTTGGATGCTTGCAGTAGATGGTCACAGCATTGACCCCACCTCCCACCGCGGCAGACTGAGCAGCAGTTTAACCCCGCCAGTTCCGGTCCTCACTCAGTGGATTATAACACACAGAGGTTTATGTGCTCTGCTTTGGACAACATACGTGGGAAAAAGTTACTTCCTCAATCTTCACCCCAATTATTACTTTTAAGTATCTGAAAAACAACATGTCAATTACGTGAAAATAGTTATGTGATTTGCTGGTAAACCAATGAGTCATGTTGATTTTACAGAATCATTTTTTATGATATTTTATTAAAATCTTATAAATGTGGTTGTCTTTCTTTGTCTATTTTTAATGCAGTCTGATATTTTTAGAGAAACTTCTTTAAAATAAGTTTCACACGTAATTACCATTTTTTGTAACCTGAGAAAATTTCTCAAACTTCTTGGTATTCATTGGAAATGCAACCATGAAATCAGAGAACATTCAGTAAATCCATTAGATGACACCTCTTATGAGTTAGAATGTTCTAGAATCCAGGGCAGATGTAATTTTAGGTTTGAAATTAGAAGGAGGCTGATGACAGCATTCTTCCTCTTTGACCTTTATTTGGAAACAAATTGCTTCAGGGAGTTTGAAGAATAAAATATGAAAAAAAGTGGTGTGTCAGTTTCCACAAGATAAGGAAGAATATTAAATGTAGCCTGATGTGAGTGATACATCATTTTTGTATTCTTAGCAAAATGCATCTTGCTTATTAGAATTCTTAGAGCTTTCTTCTGACCATTTCTTACACCTACTTCTTACAGTATGTGAACTGAGGATGTTGAAATCTCCAAACATGCCATTGAAAAACCCATACATAGAGAATAAGTAATCCTAACTCTGGGATTAAAATTTTAATTTTCCATGGCAAATTAAACTATTTCTTGAATCTTCACATTGCTTTCAGAAAGGGAAGCTCGTATAATAGAAGTTTATTATGGCAATATAAGAGCATTGGAACAATATATAAAATGCGGTGAAACCAAGATTTAATCCACCATCATGTTTGCTTATTTGTAGAAACATATTAGGAATCAGCAAAATCATAAAAATGAACTCAAATTGAGTTAGAGACAAATACTACATTCCAAAGGATAATACCTTGATGCATAGGACAATTCTGTTAGAAACTCTGACACAAATAAACTTTTAAAATCTTGTCATTTACAATGTATCTTGTGGAACTAAGATTCAAAGGCGTAGTGTTTCCAAATCTTCTCCATCTCTCCAGATAGCTCTTCAGGATTTGGGAAAAAGAAATTAGAATTCTCAGGAATTGTAGGGAATTTCTGAAATCATGTGATTCTGAAAATACTTCCAACATTACTCACACACTTTACAAATTATGGATATCTTTTTAAAACATTCAATAAATAAGAAATGTGTGAGACTGATGATATTTACAAGGAACTGTAATATAGAGAGAATATTCAAATGCTAAAAATCACCCATGATTCCTACTGGATAGTGTTTGGATAATGTAACATTAGGATCATCTACCAAATTTAAAGACACTACACTGTTTTGTGTGTTGAGATTGTCATTTTAAGGTATTATTTTGTTTCCTACACTTCTTGCTTATTGAATACCTTATTTCCAAGAATGATCCATAGTTACCTACAGATCAGACCATAAACATACTCTCATCACATGACAACAACTGCAGGTGAAGCAATAAGATGATGATTGCCTCTTCCCGGTCTGCTCCTAGAAATGGCACCCTCCCCTGTGGCTCTGTGGGTCAGCCTTGCTTCCTCCAAAGCAGTAAGATCTCCATGTGGATTTCTAGGGTTTAATTCTCACAGAACCATCACTTTCCTCATTTCTCAACTAAAACTTTTCTTGACATCTAAGACTGTGAAATAATATAAATTTCCTGAAAAATACAGAGAAAGCTAAGGAAACTAAACTATAATATACATGTATTTTTTAAATGAATAACTGTGCTATTGAAGTAGTGAGTGGCATTATGGATTTTGTTGTTACAGTAGAACCTCTGTATGTTGGCCATCCAAAAGGCTATGACAAACCCTATGGACCTATGGATCTGGGCAATATAAGGAAAAACCTACAATACCCATCTCTACCTGTGATGCACGTCTGGTAATGAAAATTAGGTCATCTTCAGGAGGTGGTCAATGTAGGGAGATGGTCACCTATGGAGGTTCTACTGTATTTAATTTTTATATGACATATCTTTTCAATAGTGGAAGGATGTTCTTACTGAGGTATTCTGAAAGATTATAAGAAAAAGTACAATACTGCTACTTATTGAAATAGCAAATTATTGATAAATGCTATATGAAATGAGGTTAAGGCAAAATTTCAGTGAATGATTACAGTACCTCAAGCATAGATTGACCTTTCTTACATTAAAGATCTTCTAACTAATCAAATCTTTCTAGCTTCTGTCCTCCTACACAAACATAGCTTATCCTTTAAGAATTGGTTTAAAGTACATATTTGTGAAGCTTGTATTTACTGCTTCAGTCTGTAAATTTTCAGACTGTGATTTTCTGTAAATTCAGTCTGTGATTTTCTACACTGAGTTTTATATTCCTTTGGGACTCATATCCTTACCCAATTAGAAAACCTCGGATTTTCCAACTTTTTCAGCAGGATTTAACTGCCTGAGCTCCCTCCCACTTTGATTTTACAGAATGACAGGGACCTGAGTTAGATTTCTGGTATGTCTGCAGCATGGACTATGACCCACAGTGAGTGTTCAGCAAGGGTTGGAAGGTAGAGTCAGATCTTCTGATAGGCTCCAATTTCCTTCACAATTGCACAAAGCCTTTTTAATGATTTTATATATGTTTGACATAGAAAAATTAGGATAGTTATTGAATTAAGCAGAATTTCAATTCAGTTGTCTACTCATAAGATGACCTTCTCCTCCTTCTCATTTTTTTCCCTCTTCTGTTATGGAATTTCTGCCAGTTTCCTCCCCTCTTATCCCCTCCTCTTCTTTCCCATCCCCTCCTTTCCCCTCCTTGCCCCTCCTCTCCCCTCCTTTTCATTCCCCTCCCCTCCTCTCCTCTCCTTCTTATTTTTCCCCCAAAACAAAATCTCTTTCTGTCATATCGGGCTGAAGTGTCATGGCTCCAACTCAGCTCACAATGATCACTCAAGCAGTTTTCCTGCCTCTCAGGGAGCTGGGACTATAGGTGAGCATTGCTACTCCTGGCTAATTTTTCTATTTTTAATGCAAACAGGATCTTGCTTTTGCTTAGGCTGGTCTTGAACTACTAAGTTCAAATGATTCTCCCACCTCATCCTCCCATAGTGTAGGTTTTTAGGCATGAGCCACTCTTCTTTGCCCAATGTTTTCTTAAACATGCTCTTCTTAAATATGCTCTTCTCCCCACACCCCACAAAAAAAAATATGTATGCTTAGACCTTTAAACAGGAAACTTCATAAAGGTCCTTCATTTTCCACTCTTATAATTTTTTTTGAAGATTGCAAAGTACTTAGATTGCCTCTATATGCAAGTAAAATAAAATATACATTTATGATAGAAGGCCATTCAGAAATGACAGCCATTTAGTTGTTTGTAAGCTACAGCAGTTTACAGCGAGCTGGCTCATCTTAGTGAGTTATATAGGCTTCACTTTTAGAATGTATGATTCACTGTGGGCTTGATATTGAATAAAATAGCTGCTACAGCAGATCAAAATAGGTATAAATCAACAATTTTTACTCTCAGTGACACATAGCAGTGTGAGAACCTAATTTTCACTGGAAGGCAGTACGTCCTTGCAGAGAAAGCCTTGCCCTGGGTAAAAAGCAGGAAGCCACACAAGTGCATCTATAACCCACCTCTAGCCTTAAGTATTTCTTTCTTTTTTCTGGAATCAGGGTATAAATAAGTTGTCAATGAATGTTCTCTAAACTACTGTATTCTTTTTTCTGAAACATATATTCACCTTAAACGAACAAACCCCCAAGGACATAATGACCAGTCTTTTTAAAAGCAGGCATATTGAGAAAAAGTATATATATCCTAACATTCACCCACTATAGGTGTGCAACACAATTTTTATAGGGAGAACTAGAAGATCGGATTGATGAGAGAGAAAGAGACATTGCAGCAAAACCTCAAGATAATGTTCTTCAAATGGCACCGCCAGACACCCGTCTGCCTGAGCTATCCTAGATGCAGCCTTTGCCAGACTGTGCACTCTCACCTAGAGTTTTGAAACTTCCCTGTAACTGAATAGCTGCTACTATAGCTACACCATTTACTTCAATTCCTTGTTAGACTCAGATCATCCAATTAGTATAAAGGTACTTTAAGAATCATGTGATTCAAATCTATCACAGAATATGGTGCTCTTAAAGGATCTTCCCCCCCAGAGAGTAGCAGAATTAAAAACCTTTAAACACACAGCAAATACAGTATCTCATGTAAAACCTTCAGGGCTAAGCAAAGAGGAGATATAGCCAGAAAATGCCTCTGAGAGGGAAACAGGCAAGTGAGACAAGCTTCAAAAGAACAGGCTTACATTCACGAAATCTCTACAAAACCACTTCAAAAGCACAAGGTTTTCCATCTTCCATCCGCAGACTCCCCATCTCTCCACCTATACACTGGGCTCTGTGTCATGGCTGAGGCGGATCCGCAACCTCAGAGCTGCAGCGTTAGAATGTTTGTTTCAGATGCAGCAGGATTATGGAGATTATTCTGGAGCCAAGAGAAGTCTTCTCTCTCTGCACATCGTGTTAGACTGGAGAACGAAGGAACGAATAATTTGAGCTTTGGCTGGCACCATCTCCTCCACTCAGCGCTACTGGTGCTCAGCCAGAAGCAGTGATTTTCAAGCATTGTCAGATTACAAATACATAACGTCACACCCTTCCAGATAATTAAAAACCTCTACTACATGTAAGCATTCTCGATGCAAATGGTAAAAAAAAAACATTGTGTTATTTCAAATGAGCTCATGCTTGTTATTAACTACTGGATACACCCCAGGAATACTTCATGGAAAAAAGGACACAGACGGTTTGGGGGTAAGGGCTAAACAGCCAGGAATTTGAGGAAACTGATTTACTTAGTCCAAATGTTCTTCATTGATAACACAACAGATCTTGGAAATGCTGATATCTCCATCATCTGGGAATTTATTGTTGGAGACACACATGCAAGCAGACATCACTTTTCTTTGAGAGACCTGTGAGATTTAAGATCTTTAATACTGAGGTCATTATAATTTCTGTAATGTTTTGAAGAAGCAGAATTTTAAAACAACCAGATTAAATAGTTATGATGAAGAGAAAAATGTTTCTATATTCTAATAATTAACTAGACATAAGTGAATGTATGTAATTTAAAAATTTGTATACCAATATAATGATTCAAACAAATCTTAGTTGACAAAGTTTCTTTAAGAATTTTTAAAATAATGTTCTTTTTTTTTCCTTATAGAATACTTTTATTTGAAGGCCTGGCAGATACAGAAAAGGCAGAATAAAAGTGAAACTTGTCCATAATGGCGCCTTTCCTAGATAACCACAATTAAATTTGAAGGCATCTTTCAGTTCATTCATCATCCATATATATGTCGTGTATGTATAGATGAATAATTCAGCTTACATTTTGTGATTATTGTTCCATTAATGACATATTAAAATATTTTCCATTATGTTAAATTTTTTTTTTTTTTGCAGTTTCTGGCCTGGGCCAGGTTGTGAACCCACTACCTCTGGTATATGGGGCTAGTGCCCTACTTCTTGAGCCACAGGCATCACCCCTATGTTAAATATTTTTATCTAAAGCACAAATTAATGGATTCTTTGTGTGGTTATCCCATAATACTGTATCAAATGAATTTTTAATTTTTTTATTAAGTCATTTGTACATAGATCATAAATACATTTATGCCATAAAGTTTATTTGGTTATTAATGTTTTTATGTAGTCAAAAATGTTGCAGTAGATACAATTACATATTAATCTTTGAAAATTTCTGATTATAATTTTAGATTATAAATGATCAAAAACTTTCTTTAATTTGATCTCCATTAAAACATTTTTAATTTGATCTCAAAAAGGTTTTACCATTTTACTGTTCCATCTGCTAACAATGTAAAATAAGTCTATTTCAGTATATTTTTGCCAATTTTGAGCACTATCAGTTATTTATCCTTTGCTAATTTGCAGGAAAAATTTTAAAAGACGTCTCATCACTGGGCTAAGTTATATTTTTCTTGCAGAGTAGTTTAAGAACCTATTTATTAGAGTTGTTCAACTCTAAAATTGTGATCATACTCTAAGTAAATTTGGACAATTTAATTGACCTTTTTATATCCTATTCCCTCATTGATAAAACAGGTTTTATAATAATACTCACCCTTTACAACAGCTACCATGTTTAAATGATTTAATTTAGCACAGGGCACAGCATGTGCTAAACTGAAAACAATGAAATGATCTTGGTGTTGCTACTCGAGTCACTGCTTCCCTAAAATTGACATGTCTCTTTATATTAACTGAATATGTTTATTTATTTGTCTGGAATTACATGTTTGTTTTTAAGACATTTCACAATTATGGGAATTTTATTTTTCATCCCTTTGTTAAAGTTCTTTACTTTTAAGTTGTACTAACCTTTCTCAGTGTAATATTTGGTACAAATATATTGTCTGTCTGTTTTTATTCTTTTAATATGTCATGATATTTTCTGAACTTTAGAATTTTCCAGTTTTCTTCAGTGAAATTGAGTACATTTTCCTCTGTTGAGTATGGGTTGCTTGTATACTTGCAAAGGTTTTTGCCATACTAAGATAAAGATTAAAGGATTGTGTGTGCTAAGAATATCAGGAGATAGCAAGATGCCATCACTTAGAATCTTCGTAGTTACCATTAAAATTTCTTTAGGAAACCTCCAAATACATTCAGTTCTATAGTATTATTATACTGAAAACAATCAAAATATCAATCAAAATATACATCAACGTCTATTGAATAGTAAAATTCAAGAATGTGATGATGCCAAATGTCAAAGGATATTCTGTGAAAGACTCATAGTGAGTAAAAATGTACATTAAAACTATGTAACATTTCTGTGTTAAACCGTTTAAGAAGACAAGTTTACCTTTTGTCTCTATAATTCAAAATGATTCCATGATTCCTATCAGCGTGTCTGTAAAGCCTTAGAACACACAAAAAAAATTGTAAATTTCTGTGTTTTGGAAATTGGTGCTTTAGTTTCTTTCTCTAAGAACATGCATTAAAATAAATTTTTATTGTTTTTGAATGATTAATTTTCATTTTGCAGAGCAGATTTCTAAAACAATAAATGCTCCATGGTGCATTTTAATTTTTTTCTTCATGTACATTAATCACCTAGGAAATATGTTTCTTTCCAATTACTAGTTTTAGATTCAACTCCAAAGTTACATTTCAAAAAATACTACAAGAGAACTCAAGAGGCTTCTGAGTCTTGACCATTGTTATTTCAGAACCATGATCCTACCTTGACCTTTAAATCTTTGCATTTTAGTTTGGCCTCAAGATGCTGCCTAGAAACCAGTATTGATTTTAATTTTAATAGATATAATAAAAATTTAAAAAGAAAATAAGAATGTTTCTCTTTTATAATGTGTTTAATAAAATGATGGTGATTATTAAGTAGCATTCTATGTGAATACTATTTTCTGAATACTACTGCCCAAAGTTATAAAGTTCAGATGAGATCATTATTATTTGGAAAGAACTTGGCTCAGTCTCTGTTAATCACAAACTCTTCCCAGGATTACTGTTGGACGGTTATTATAGTAATGATCTGTATCTACATAAATCTAAGTTAATTAGGTATATAGCAGATGGCAATGAAATAATCATGGTAACATTAAAGCATTAGCATGTTTATGTAGAAAAAATTAACTACTTTGTAACTAACAAAATAAGATTAGCCAGATATTTTTACATGCTTTCTATGCAAGTATTTTTCTAAGTGTCATACATGTTATATATGTAACTGATTTAAACTTCACTACAATTCCATGAGATAGTAGTCACGTCATCTCCAATTAACAAATGAGGAAAATGAAATGAACAGGAATTAGGTAGCAGGTGTGAGTAAATAGCTGGTAAATAACTAGGATGAAAGAGGTCAGTTTGAATTTAGGCTGAATGATTCCAAGATTCACATTCTTAACCACTTACTATCCTGACTGCAAGAAAGAAAAACCATCATGGGGCAGCGCCTATGGCTCAAGGGAATAGGGCGCCGGCTCCATATGCTGGAGGTGGCAGGTTCAAACCCAGCCCCAGCCAAAAACTGCAAAAAAGAAAAACCATCACCTTTTTTATTTGGACCACATCTTCAAATTAACTTGACAGACTACATCTCCAAAGTGAGGCTCAGCACCACCTGTCTTATGCTACACATGTGAATCTAACTTTGAACATAAGATTCAAATATGTAACGTGTGTAGGTAGATTCTTTTAGCATTCTTAAGATATTCTGGATATTCTGTATTTCGAAATGTAGAAGAGAAATAAGGCAATTGTTGAGGACTATAGGGAATAAGAGAAGATGGAAAAATCACCTTCCAGAATCTCTTCCCTTACAGTTTTAACCAAGCCCCTGGATTCAGCAAAGCTCAAATTAATACAGTGACTATACAAATTGTGTGTAACTTTTTAAAATTAACTTCAATTTTTATCATTTCTAGTTTCTCTAGTCTCACTTTTATTAAAGTGCCTCAAATGTATACAAGTTTAGAATGTAAAATAGTCTGCAATTATGTTTGTCATGAACAAATAGCAAATCCTTAATCTGCTCTATAAGTTCCATTTCTCATTCTCAGTCCTCAGTAGAGAATGACAAAAGACTTTTACATCTTAACAGACACATCTGAACATATTTTAAAGGTTTTTACTGGGTCCACTGAGTCCTAGATCTTTATAGAATAAAGTTCATATCCATTGATATGGTACAGAAGAATTTCAGCATACTATCCAACTAAATATTTAAAAGAGTAAAAGACTTCTTCTAACTAATATGGAGAAACAGGGACATTATTTGCCATTTTCACAAAACATCCAAAGCAAACAAAAAAGGCATAGAAAAAGTACAAAACTATGATTTTCATGATACCACACTTCAGACCATGAAGGATATCCTCTCTGAGGGTGAGAAAGACTACATGAGCCCTAGAATTATTCCAGTTTATTACTTGGAGAAATATTTCAGGCTGTAGTGTGATGAGGAAGAATGTGAGACAGAGCCTAGTGTTTCTCTGAGGTGAAAAGAGAAGCTGGTACGCCTTTTGGGGGCAGGACACAAATAGAAGAGGGTCCTTATCTAACAAAAGCAATCAATATAACCTGGTTCTGTGTACCCTCGATGAATCCCCAACAATAAAAAAAAAAAGAGAGAGAGAGAGAAGCTGGTAAAATGGAAAGGAAAAGCTGGCAAGAATGTGTGAGGGAAGTGACAGAGACAGAGAAAATATTTGGAAATATAAAGAAAGTTCCATCAGCTCTTCAGTTAAGTTCTCATCTATGCAAACATAGGAGGTAACCACAGAGACCAGGGAATAAACAGACTGAGGAATTATAGGGAACAGAAAGGAGAGTTCACACTGAGCCAGTGACAGTGCCTGTTTCCATCAGGTGGAGTGGAAACTCACAATTCATGAAGCATTGGGCATATGGATAAGGTGGTAAGGAGATTGCTTCACAAGTAAGGTGAAATTGACTGTAAAAACCTTCTCTGGTCCTGCCAGAAACAGTCTTTGAAACAAAACAAAAAGGATCAATTATTTGCACGTAAATTAACTGCTTAAGAACATATGTAAATATCAAAATATCCATCCCTAAAAAAGGTAAAATTGGAAGTAGCTGACATCCAGTACAGAACTGCCAGAGATAAAAATACACAAGACAAAACAATACATGTGAGAAGAAAAACTAATCAATTGAAACTGACCCTGAAAAAAATGAAGATGCTCGATGAAAGACATCACAATAGTTATCCCACACATCGGTAAATTGAACATGTTCAGCAGAGAAATAGAAAATATTGGAAAGATCTAATTTAAACTTCTAGAATTGAGAGCAATGTCTGAGTAAAAAATATACTAGATAAAATTGACAATAGTCTAAACATTGGGTAAGGAAAGATTAAAGATATAATAATAGAAACTATTCAAAAATGAATGCAGATAGAAGAAATAAAGGACTGAGGAAAATATTAACAGGGCTTAAGTAAGCTATGGGACCATTTGAAGAAGGCTGATAGAACATGTGAAATTTGAGTACCAGAAGAATAGGAGATAGAGAGAAAAACAAATGATCCATTTTCAGAAAACAATGTTTATTTTTAAAAATTTGATGAAACTGTAAATGAAGAGATCCAAGAATCCACAATGAGTCCCACAAGCAAATCTAGAAAACTGTTCACAACACATCATAATTTACTTGCTTAAATCCAGTGATGAGTAACTTTTTATTTATTTTATTTACATTTATTTATTTATTTATTTTTGAGAAAGAATCTCACTCTGTAGCCCAGGTAGAGTATCGTGGTGTCATGATAGCTCACAGCAACCTCAAACTTTTGGGCTCAAGCCATCTTCTTGCCTCAGTTTTTCTATTTTTGGTAGAGACAGAGTCTCATTCTTGCTCAGGCTGATCTCGAATTCCTGAGCTCAAGCAATCCAATCACTTCGGTCTCTGAGAGTGCTAAGTTTACAGCCCTGATCCTGAGCACCTAGGCAGTAAGTAACTTTATAAGACAGAACAAAAGGCACTCTATATGCAGAGGAAAAAATATCAGACTGACATCACACTTTGTATCAGAAAACTTGAAATTGGAAAATAGAAAGGTTAAATGCATGTGTTGTACAATATACAGGTGAAAGTGCTTCATGAAGTTGAAAACGCAGGGCAGAGCTGCCTGTGGCTTCCTACAGGAGAGAGAACAAATAGAGAGTCAGGTGGGCTCCCTCCTGGCAGCTCCTTTTCCATCTATCATCACCACTTCCCCTCCAAGAGCCCTGTTGCTTCCCTTCACTTCCATCTGTGACCTGCGTAGGATACTCACCAAAGAGAACTCAGGGCCAGCTCAGAGTACATGACTTCTCTATTCAAAAGCACTTAAAAAGGTTTCCTAACTTACTTTTAAAATTTTAAAAGATGTACAGGTGACCACCAGGGCCCATGGGATCCCCTTTCTCCCTACTTCATTGGAATCTGTCTCTGTCTGCTCCTCCCTGCAATTCTCATGAGGTCCCACGGTCTCATTGCAGCTCCTTAAACACCGTTAGCACATTTCTGTCCCTGGGCCTCTGCTTTATTCTGTGTGGGGACATTTTTCCTGAGTAAGAACCACACATCACATGGTTTGGTTCACTCCCTACTGTCCCCATTCTTTGTTCTGATTCCATCATTTTAAAACCTTTCCAGAACAATCTCTATGTAGCTGTGCAACACCCATCACTGTGTGCTCCCCTTAGCCTCCTCTGCTTCACTCCTAACCCATCCATCTCTAATCTGTTCACGTATTGGGAGTCTGTCTCTACTCCCCTGAAAATAAGCTTTCTGAGAGTAAGGAATCCTTTTATTTTGTTTACTGGGATGTCTAAAGCACCTAGAATAGAACCTGGAGCAGGGTAAGTGTGGATCAATATCAGTCAAACAAATACAAAGAGGTAGAAATATGTCCAAATGTGGTCGATCATATTGGGTGAATGAGGCACTGGAAACTGTTCAGTGACATATTTATGCAATTTTGTAGCTGAAGTGTAAGAAACCAAGAGACTGTGTGGGTAAATACTTGAAGTATTAAGATAAATTCTACTATAAAATATAATGTAAGTGTGTTTCTGAGAAGGGACATTAATAATATACTTATAATGTAGTTTGATATGAAGTTGTTATAATGGAAAAAAGGACTTTATAGCTCTAATCTTAATGTACCAATTCTAAAATAGTTTGACTAAAACCCTAAAATGGTTGAGTGCTAACAGAGGACCCTGAAGGACTTCCTGAGTGGCAACTGATGTCTAAAAGCAGACTGAGTGATCTGTGATCCTCACGGTGGGGATGGTCTGAGGAGCAGAGCCTGAACCAACATAAACCTCACTGCCCAGGACATCATTATCTTGCCTGGTCACTGTAGCTCAATGCTAGTCACATGATATCTGCACTCAGACGTCTAACGTCCTGCTTTATCCACAATAAGCTTTGCTGTTTATTGTATCCACCCCACCCCCCACCCCCCGTGCCTGATACAATATTTGATAACTCAGTGTGTGTGTGAGGTGGGGGCGGGGAGAGAGTGAGAGACAAAGTGTTTTCTTTTAGGTTTCAACCCCTATTCACAGAAACCCTGAGAGAGAGAGAGAGGCAGAGACAGACAGAGAGTAAGATGAATCAGTATGAGAGGTAATGGAAACATGAGGACAATCCTATTTTAATATCTGCTCTCCTAGGTCTTTCATTGTTGATACATGAAAGAAATCTAGCTTGCCTTAGATTTCTGTATCTCCTTGATTGATTGATTGCCTAATTATTTTATTATACAGTTGGGGAAATAAAATTCATATATGTAGAATAAAAAATACCAATTAACTACATCAACAGTGACACTAATTCAGCCATCCAAGCAGTCAGCTGTCACTGGTCACTGGACTTCATCACCACCATTACTCTACCATCTATTTTTCCCATGCATGACAACTCTTGATCTTACTGTGTTCAGTTTCCAGGAAAGAGGTAGAAATATCTTGTCATGGATAGTCGTTCAACAGTGGGCATCTGGGCCCGAATGCTTGGTGTTTCAAATGATTGCTGTACCTGAAAAGAAAAAAAGAGGACCTAGATGGCATATGAATCTTTTCAGAAAAGACTTGATAATATCTTGTTCCATGAACCAGGAATTGCTAGGAGTGAGGGATGCTCCTTGGATGATGGGATAAGCCCACGGATATTCTAACTCCCTTCCAGGGCTACCCTACCTCGTAGAATGGACACTCCATGCCAGACTGTACTTTGTTACTCAAATGCCCCATGCCTAATCTAAGGCCTTTCAACTTGCATTTCCTCTATTTTCCTTTCTGACCTATAGATCTGACAATCAATATCCTTTGGGTTTGCTCATGAGAGCTACACAAGGAACCCTCATCACAGCTGATTCCTAAAGGACACTTAAATCCCAGGACCTTGTTTTTAAGCCCTGAACACTGAAACATTCATATCCCCAATACCAACCTGATCTCTGAAACCTTTTGCATGGACTGATTATGCTCAGTGAGATCCCATGGACCCTAAATCCAGCATTTATGTTTCTAGTCTTTTTTTATTTTAAAACAGAGTCTCATTCTGGTGCCAGGGGTAGAGTGCCATGGTGAAAATAGCTCGTATGACAGGAACTCCGAGCTCTTGGGCTCAAGAAATCCTCTTGCCTCAGCCTCCCAAGTAGCTAGGACTAAAGTATCCACCATAATGCCTGCCTATTTTTTTTTTAGTAGAGACGGGGGGTCTCACTCTTGCTCAGGTTGGTCTTGAACTCCTCAGCTCAAGTGATTCACCTGCTTTGGCTTCCCAGAGTGCTAGGATTATAGGCATAAGCCAATACACCCAGCCTCTAGTCTATTTTTAGAGACACTTTTGAAACTATAATATCTGATTTATATCACTCCAAAAGTACTTAACATCCTCAACCCCTATTCACAGAAACCCTGACTCATGTTACTAAGAGACGTTCTCTAATCTACCAAAGGTGCGTCTCTTTCCACATAGTCTTCCTGTTCTCTACAATTTTGAATTTTGAAACAATTACACTTTCCTATGTTCTTTTTTATTATTATTTTTATTGTTAAATCATGTTTGTGCACTTTAATACTATCATGGGCTACAGGGTGTTGTTTCCATATACAATTTGAAATACTTTCATCCAGTTGGCCAACATAGCCTTCATGTCATTCTCATAGTTGTTGTGTTAAGACATTTATAGCAATCCTATTTCTCTAACAAAAAAGGAGGGGCATGCATGCATTCATTCATGTATCTATTTATTCAGTGAATATTAATTGAATGTCTGCTATGTGCCAGGCATGTTAAGGTGTTGAGAAAATCCCAGCCTTCCAGAAGCTTGCATTTCAGTGAGTAAGTTCATGTAAAAAATCAGGCACGTAAATAAAATACATATTGACAGGGTACTGCTAAGAGCTATGAATGAAAAAAAAAATACAAGTAGGAGGAGGAATAAGGAATGTCTCAAGCTTTGGAAGGAGTATTAAGTCTCTTCCTTTCTAGACCATTCATTCAAATAATGTTATTATTTTAATTATCTTTTACATGCCTTTATGGATCTAGTGATAAGCTGTGGTCACATATTTGTTTGTTGATCTATTTTGAAGCATCTACATCTGTCACAATAGCATGAGTCCCAGGTAGGCTGATACACCTGTGCCTCATTTACCCTCTGTCCCAAGGATATGGCCCAATACATAACAGATCAACATCATACATATTTATTTAATACATTAAGCAATGAAAATTAATTCAAAATACTTTCCATGTTTGAATTTTAAGAACTTATAGCCCATGACTTACAAGCTTATTATACTTTATGTCATTTTGTTCTACTGTGGTTTCCTGCTGGAATATATTAACATCTTCTTCTCAACAAGATTTTAAATACCTAAATGATATACCAGCTACCATTCTACTTTTGCTTGCCTGACAAAGTCTGTTAATGTCACCTAAAATCTGAATAATGATAGACTCTTCCTGAACAAATATAAGAATGACTAGAAGTAGAAAGAGGAGCTTACTTTCCGAAATATTTCCTCAAGGTGACAGCGCCAGGAGTATTTCCGGAAGCACGTGACAAGCTGTGTGATGAAGAGGGAGCCCTTTGTCGTGTCTCTCCAGGACACATTATCTACAAAAATAGAGAGTGGAGTGCTTTGGACTGTGGTCTGCACTATCTTTTGTGTTTTGCTTTTGTTTCTGTTTGTTTTATTCTTGATTTTCATAAAAAGGAAAGCATAGCTCAGAATTATTGTAACACATTTAGGGTAAGAATTTATAATCTGATGTTACTCAATTTCTACAGAGAGAAATCAATCTGGCAGAGATTGAACTAAAAGGGCAGCTTGTTAGAATTGCAAGGGATTTCAGAGTGACTGCATTTAGGTACGTGGAGCTGACATTGTACTATGTGCCTTCTTTTTATTCACTTGGCTTTGACATTACTGTAATTATCCCACATTACAGAAGAAATAGAAGCTAAGAAAGACAGGAACTTCCCCGCATTCACACAGTGACAAAAATGGCCACCTGGAGCAATGTCATTTACAAATCACAGCATGCTATCCTTAACAATACAGACAGCAAAATGGATGAAAAGAACCAACATTTTACCTGTAGAAGATGAATAAATCATAAACATGTCTGCATAGAAATGTGGCAACAGTTAAAAATAAAGCATTATGTACTTAAATATTTGCTGAGAGGTTAGATCTTAGGTTGTCTTATCACTCTCTCATACATAATTGATAATGAATGGAGAGCAGCAGAAATCTTTCAGAGGGAAAGAGTATGTTTATTGTAGAGATGTGATGATGATTTGAAGGGTATATACTTATCCTTAAGTTTGTACAATTTTATGTATGTCAGTTATATATCAATGAGGAAGTTTAAATAAATGGCTTAAAATTTTGAAAATTAGAAACAGTTGAATGTAGTGCTCCTTGGATCATTACCTAGAGGTGAAATGTAACCACTGTGCCATCATTAGGCGTAATCAGTTGCACCTTATGACTTCCTATTTCTGTTGAAGGGCTTCCAACTCCTCCTGGGGTGGGTTGTGGTATTGTAGTGGTATTCTATTTACCACTCCATGTAGAATCAGATGGGAAGTATGAGGGAAAGCACTTATAGTTGATGACTTGAGAAAGAACAGCCCGTCCATGGATCCACAAAATCTCCACTGAAAATCTTAAATGCATTTAATAAAAAACTGAACCAAACTCTTATGTTTACATAGTGTTTGGTGAATGGGGTTTCTCTTATTGGGTTGCTCTGATATCCAGTATGCGCTTGATTGAGAAGTTTAACACTTATAATACAAGAAAAGTATGTGTGGAGAGGAGAATCTGTCCTTACAACACAGATGTATAATATATAGACAATACTCAAAATATCTGTCGGATCCTTGAGGGACACGACCTGTCTTTATTCACAAAAGTCATTCAAAGCCAGCCTCAGGCCCACGAATTCCTGAATGCCACTGAAAGTCACCTACGTGGGGTGGAAGAGCAGAAAGCAATGAAGTCCTTCTCCACGTGGGTCTTGTGAAAGGCATCATCCGCCAGGGTGTCAGGTGACTGTGAAGCACTGTCCACGAAGGCTTCTGGAGAATCTCTGACCCACACTTCTCCTCGGTTTTCTGTAAAGACATGGAATTGCCACACACCACTGCGCCTCCCTCAAGGTGACGATCACAATTGCCCACCTGCGGTGTGTTCTCTCTAACTCGTTTCACACATGCACTCAACCATGCCGCCTTCTCTCTAATGCCACTGAGTGATGTGACAGTTAATAGTAACCCCATCATGTAGTTGCCAGCTTTTAGCTAAATTATTTTTGGTTTCTATTTTAAGGGACCTTCCAGTCATGGAAAAAAAGAAAAGTTTGATAGCAAAGTCCACAAGTTCCCTGTTCCCCACACTCACTCCCCTTCAATAACTATGGTGTGTGTGTAGGGGGAAGTCTGCTATTATGTGATGGCCCAAATTTCAAATCTAATTCTCATCAGACCAGATAATTTCAAAATGTCCATAAAACATGTTCAAGACCAGCTGGCATCAAACG
>CAUYQV010185209.1:0-25659 GCA_963574575.1 Galagoides demidoff
GCATCACAGCTCATAGCAACCTCCAACTCCTGGGCTCAAGCGAGTCTCCTGCCTCTGCCTCCCAAGTAGCTGGGACCACAGGCGCCCACTACAACGCCCGGCCATTTTTTGGTTGCAGCCATCATTGTTGTTTGGCGGGCCTGGGCTGGGCATTCGAACCCGCCACCTTAGGTGTACGTGGCTGGCGCCTTAGCCAGTTGAGCCACAGGCGCCGAGCCCAGGCTGTTATTTTTCATGTCATCCTCGTGGGCAAATATATTCCGATATTCTGAACTGATCCCACACTGTGGAATCCTCCCCTTCCTCACTGGTTGAGTGTCAGGAAGTGCAGCAGTCTGTACTAACTGAAGCCTTTACACCAGGCTGGCTGAGGGCCAGCATGGGTCACAATACTCTTCTGACTCCTCGAGAAGGAAATCAGCTTGCTTAAAGAAAAGCAAGTGAAAGTACAGAGGGCGTCTGTTTGACCACTGCACTCTGCTAGCTTTAAACAGTGGCCTGGAAATGAAAAGGAATGGAAACAGCTTTCTCTTTGTCTTTGGTTTTATAAAAGTACATTTATTACATGAAACCCTCTTATATTGCCTGGGGTGCTGCGCAAAAGTGAAATGACCTGCAGGTTTATCATCTGTGGGTATCTTCTAGGTTGGGAGCGTAAATCCTGCTGAAAACTTCCGTGTTTTAGTGAGACGGAAGAATGCCAGCTTTGAGGAAGGTAAGTGATAGGCCATTGGCTTTGCATTTAAGAGGAGGTTTTAGTTAAACTAACTGCTTTAAAGCATGGATGAATAAGTGTACCTTTGGTTACAATGCTTTACATAATATTTTCCTTTACTGGCTGTCTTTGTGATTTTCTCTTGTTAGGAGGCCACCGGGGCAACTTAGCACAGATCTGCCCAAACAGAGCACTGATTTGTATGTCTCCCTGTTAGGGAAACTGGGCTGGACCTTGAAGCTTTTCCTTCCACATAATTAATGTTCTTTGGGATCTTGTGAGTGAACTTGTAAGAAAACATTTTTGTGTCATGTCTTCCTATTTTCAGAGACACAGAATTCTTGCTCCATTTCTAAGAGTTTGGGCCCCATTTATAGTAGTCCCAAGAAGACTTTGCTGCTGCCCCTAAATTTGACCCTTCTTGAATGGACTGCATCCTCACTTTTTCCTATCAGATATTATCTAGAATTCTGTTTGGACCAAGGCTAATATAATATCAAATCAAAACAGTCTCCAGGGGTAGACAGAGGGTCTGGGATCACGTTCTTTCATTGGATTACATTCAAGTTCCTGTTCATTTATCGTCTGAACAGTGGCAACTGGTGGTTGTTAATCCTCAGGTTTGTGTACACAGTGTTGATTCATTACTGCTGCCCCTGTCGGCCTTTTTAAATATGTGTGTGAGTGTTTTCATATGCATAGAACTTTCTCTTCCAACATCTTGGCATTGTAGGGAAAAATAATTTTTAAATGCCTTGAAGTACTACTGCCTGGCATAGCTCTAAAAGTACTTTACTACTTAGAATCTAGGAATCTAGACCCCCAAGTACTAAGTTCTAATCTGCTGCCCCAAAGGCAAACTTAACTAGCTGAGCCTCAGAGCACACAGTCTACCAGGCCAAATCTGCTGGCGGGAATGCCAGAGGCCAACCCCAGGAGAATTTCCTGAGGCAGATCAGATTCATCATCCTGGGAATCTGCATCTTTTAAGTGGGGTGGGTATGTTTGTGTAGTGAAAGGGAAGAGAGTTTTTGAGTTTTCACAAAACTTATCTTCATCTATATCAGCAGTTCTCAACCTGTGGTCACGACCCCTTTGTAACAATGAAGATGCGTATCAGATATTTACATCATGATTTGTAGCAAAATTACCGTTAGGAAGTAGCAATGAAAATAATTTTATGGTTGGGGGTCACCACAACATGAGGAACTATATTAAAGGGTCGCAGCATTAGGAAGGTTGAGAATCAGTGATCTAAATAGAAGCAGGACATCTAAATTTCAGAAGGATTGGAAGAAGCAATACTCAGAATTTCCCTCTTTTATGGATTGGGATGATCAGAAGAGACGTCCACGGTGCTGTGCCTTTGTTGTTGTGCGTTGAACTGTGTGTTAGGACTGTGCGTTTGGAAGGAGTAGAGGTATTGCTGTGAAAAGTCAACAAACTGTTGACTAGTGATTATCATGTTTTCTGATGGCAGATTGAGACCTTCTTAATTTTCTCTTTGGGCTGACATTACCTTGGCCAGTAGTCTCCCAGGTTGGTGCTGGCATGGTCTTTTGGGGGACTGAATCTAGTTGTCATAACCATTACATGGCATCCACTAGTTTTTAATATTTTATATCTACTATGTGCAAGACGTTATTCTAGTGCTTTATTATGTCCTTTTATTTACATTGGTTAGCAGTTGAGTAAAATCATGTGAAGAAGCAGAGAAAAGTTAGGAGCTTTAACAGCTGGTGCCAGAATTTTCTGAAGGAGAGAATTGTTTGTATTGGGAAAATACTTTGATAATTGGTTAAGGTAGAGACTGAGGCTCTGTCCTCAGGCTTCGGAGTTGGCCAGTGCTGAGGCTTCAGAGGAAGGAGAAACTCCACAGCACTGTAGAAGTAGGAAAGCTGCAGTTACTTCAGGAAAGGGGGGGCTGAGAGGGAGGGAGAGGAGGGGAGTGAATTTAGACCCAGCACAACCTTGCACATGAGCTCCTGACTCACAACCACAAGTGTTCAGCGTCAGTGAAACTCTGGAAATGCCAGGTTTAAGTGCTCTGCTTGGGGAAACTGGAAGAGGCAGAGTTCGGCATCTGGCAGTACTACATACAGGGCAAAGAAAGCACCTGGAAATACAGGCCGCCGGCGCCTGCAGAGATTCGGGGAGTAAATTCCTGAGAATTTGCTCACATCTGAGGAAAACATGGTTCTGAAGCAGTCTTATAAAATGCCTAGGACAAGTGGACCCTAGATGGCATATAAGTTATAATAGATACCATTATCCCCACTTTATGGATGGAAAACTAAAATCGGAAGAGATGAGCTTCCCCCCACATCACCCAGGGATTCAAACATGTATCTCTTTCAAATACTGGATTTTTCCTACACTTAAAAAAAAAAACAACCTTGTAAGGTCATGTATCTAAAACCTTGTGCCTCTAGATAGGACTTTTGATGGGTGGACTGTCCTTTTACACTGAATGTGACTTTGAGTCCCAGCACGTTGCTTGCATTTGACCGTGGCTGTCCTTCTGTATCTCCATTTAGGACTTGGTGAACCAAAGCTCGCCAGTGACAGCATAAAACCAGACTTTCTGCAGAGCAGTCAGAAAATGGGCCCGCCTGCTCCCTCTCCACCGGTTCTGCCTGTGGTTCTGACTTGGCTTCCCTTACATCCTCCCTCCCTTTTTTGCTCCCAGCTCCAGATATTTTGTCTCTGTGGTCCCAGTCCAGCCTTTGCTCTCCTTGGGAATCTTTTAGGCTCTTTATGAGTCAAGACTCACTTCCCTCGCACGCCCAGGGAGTACTCTGTCCAAATTTAATCTGTCTGTCTAATAGTGATCTTCTCTTTGAGAGATTCTGTCCAGGGCAGGGAGAGGGGAAGCCCTTCCCCCTTTCACCAGTATATCTGTTTTTTTCAATTCAGTTGTCAAAAGTATGATTAACAATAGATAGTTGGTAAGATTGTTTTACCCTTAGGTAGAACTTGGCCTTTGCACCAGATGTTATAAACTAAAATGTGGGCGTCAGGCCTAATAGTTGCATAGTCAAACTGAGAGTCATGTGATCCTCTCCCCCGACAGCAGCAGTCCAGTGGGCAACGACACGTTTTCTTCTCTTCTGGATTTCAGTATGTGGATGTGTCTTGTTCTGCATTTATCGGCAGAGGTGATAACTAACACTCTGAACCCCAGGAAAGTTCTTTCTGGCTGCTGCTGTGTCTCCAAGCTTTCTTCGATTCTCTCCCAGGTACCTTTCTTTTCCGGTCCCTTTCCTCCTCCCTCCCTACCCGCCCTGCCATTCTACCACCCCAGGTTACAATAGAAACACTCTTGACCATCATCCATCAATTGTGAGAGTAGGGTTGTTTCCCGACATACACTGTTCATAATGTGCCACGTCATCTTGTGTTCTGTGGCTGCAGGTTCCACAGAGTCCACCGTAGCACCTTGGGTGGGTTTATCCACTTATTGGAACATCCTTATCCACCAGCAGAGCTGCTGAGAGGAAACACTTCTAATTTGCAACTCCCAAAGAATTAAATTCCCAACTCTTTGCCTTTTTCCTGCTTTTACTTAGTAAGAATAACTGAAATGGTCAAAAGAGAGCAAATTGGAGAAGAAAATGCCATATTGCTTTAATCTTCCAAACAATTCCTATGTAACTAAGATATGTCTGAATTTATAAATTCCCACTAAGTATTGAACATTATGTTAAATAGCTCGAATGTCCTGGCATGTCCAGTACAGGTTCTCTGAGGGCCGTAAGAGCCAGAAAAGACAGATCGATGAGAACAGATAAAAGGATAGAGTATAACTTATTTTATAATGAGAAGATTCTCTTTCTCATGAGCCTTGTCTTTGCCACTTAGATTATATGTTCTATATTAGGCATTGTGTAGTGACAGTGTGGCAGAACTCCATTCCACTCAATTGAATTCACATGAACGTGACTGGTTTAAAAAAAAAAAAAAACCTGTCAAGAGAAGACATCCTAAGCAGAAATGGCAGAGACCGCCAAACGGCTGGTATTTAACATTAGATTTAGATACAAGTGAACAATAATGTGCACTTGTGTATTTGATTAGAAGATGATCGATTTCAATTTAATCTGTGACTGCCGGAGCATTTAATGTCTCTCATTTTCCCCCCTTCCTTTCACTTTGTTTGAAGCACATCTCCTCCTCAAGTCTTTTTGCTTTTGTTCTCCAACTTACTTTATTCTCATTCATCATAACATCATTCCAATTTTAAAAGAGATTTCCAAAAATTCACTTATTCAAGTCCCTCCAGCACTCGATAGACTCTGGTACAGTTAGTAATAAAATAATATTAGTCAAAGCCAAATAGACAGTTTTTTTCAATTGCATTTCTGTAGCTATAATACTATCCTGTTTGTATAGTTTATTGTATATAGAGTATGTGATTTTCTGCCATGAGAAGCCCTTAACTGTGGATCCTTGAAAATTATGATCGAGAAAAAATTTCCCATTTGTGTGCGTGTTATCTTTTTACAATTGGCCCTGATACTTATAATCTTGGGTATGAATTATGTAATCTATTGTCACTTTGTTCAGATAAAGAAAAATATGGCTTTTAAACAAAGCTGGTAAATTTAAGAAAAATCAATTCTGACTGGGTACAGTGGCTTAAGCCTGTAATCCTAGCACTCTGGGAGGACAAGGCAGGTGGATTACTTGAGTTCAGGAGTTTGAGACCAGTCTGAGCAAAAGGGAGACCCGTCTCTACTAAAATAGATAAATTGACCGGGCATTGTTACAGGCACTTGTACTCCCAGCAACTCAGGAGGCTGAGGCAGGATTGCATGAACCCAGGAATTTGAGGTTGTTGTGATCTAGGCTGATACCTGGGCACTCTGGTCCAGGTGACAGAGTGAAACTCTGTTTCCCTCCCCACCCCCCCAAAAAAGGAAAAAGACATTCTGTCAGATACCTTAAAAATCTTAGCAATACTAAATACAGTGACTACAATTTTAAACATCTTCAATACAAAAATAAAAGGTTTTTTAAATAATTTTACATACTTCCTTAGAAAGTGCTTTCCTAAGCATACATTTAGTCATGAGACAAAATACATGGTTAAGGAATTTAGAGGCTTAATCTGTACTCACATTTTTTTATTAAATATCTCACTTGTCCTTCACTGGATTCCTTCCTGACAAGTTTAAAGTGTTGAACCCCAGAACTTGATGACCTAGGCTTATTTTATGCCTTGTTTATCAGGACAAGCAGTTTCATTCTAACACAAAAATCAGTCTATTTGGAATCAGTACCTGGATACTACAGATACCTACATCGCAGTGTTACTCTCTGACATGGTAATTATGTATCGAGGGCTTTCAGGGTCTTTTCATCTCCCAGGTGGGAGGACTGGATCCCGCAGTAGTTAAGGTGGCTTTTCACAAGATCACTGTAAATGCTCAGAAGACACTGCACCGCGCCCCAGAGAGCCAACTCTTGGCCTTTCGTGGCTTACTTATGCTTCTTCTTTTGTTGCATCCATTTCATGAGCCGGCACAGCACCACTCTGGAGTTTACATTTAATATTATAAACCTCACCAGCCAAATAATGAAATCATTGAAGTAAGATGAGAAGACAGAAGGCATGACACAGAAACCGTTTTTTGTAGTGTTGTCATTTTTCAGCAACTGCCCCTAAAAGGCCTCCATCCATTCTTACTCAGCTTCGAAAATTCTTCCAAGTTCCTGTCAATCTTTGTATCAGAATATCCCTAGTGACAGTGTATGGCTCTTGTGAAATGCACCCTGGCTGTCTATTAAGAAAGAGAGACAACTAGTTAGATAAAAATGAAAGCATCTTTGCTGTAGTGATGTTCTCAGCACTTGGATTTCTTCCTGAGAGCATTAAAAGAAGTCTATATGTAATATATGACAGCGTTCCTATTTTCTCCCAGTGTTTTGCTTTCTTTTAGGCTACATAGTAAAGTTGCTTGCCTTAAACCTGCTGAGTAATTTTTCTCTTTTTATGTTAAAAATGGAAAGGATATTTTTCCCTCTGGCTGAAAATGTGGAACTCACGAGCACTTTCCCAGCATGAGCACAGCCAGAAGAGCCAAGTCCATTCAAGCCTGCCTTTAACATACGGGACCCGTTGGCTTGTACTGATGACCTGGGTCATCAGTTCAACAGGGCAAAGCGCTCACAATCAGCTCTGGTGGAAACACAGCATTCACGGTGCTGAGGAGAAAGGGCATGTCATCCAACTTGCTACTGGAGTTTGCCCTTGCACTAACTGCTCGTGGGTATGATTTGTGAGTAGTTCAAGTCCTTACTCACAGCGGTTTGGTTGTTTTTCTGCCTCCTGTACATTCTGCAGTTCTTCCTTCTGTGGTACATCATTGTCATGCAGGGCGTCGTGCTCAGTACTCCTTGATATGGGGCTGTCTTCAGGATTGCTTCATAAGCCCTGTTGGTTGAAAAAGGAAACTGATTTCAGATTGTGCTGATGTGCATACTGCTTTAATCAATGACTTAAAGTGACTGCTGGTAGCAAACAACGGAAGCTCTTAACCAATTAGGGCATTTAAGGAAAAGATGTTGGGCTTTTGTTAAAATAGTCACTAATCAGCTGAAATGTGTTAACAGGAGCCTAGAAACAGCTTGGAGTTCTACTTAAATGTAATAAAAGCATTTTGGTCCTCCCCTTTCAGATTGCAAGCCCAAGGCAAAAAATATGCTGATACAGAAAGAAGTGGCAAGTATAATTTGGTAGAGTTAGTTCTGTGTGTTAGATCTCTGTGTGTCTTCATACAACCTAAAAGAAAAAAAAAAAATGCATGCTTGCTTCTTTGGCTAGAAACAGGAAGAGAGGTTGATTCCAATACAGAACACAGTGTCAGCAGGGCTTGAGACTATGACCAGCATAAGTGTCTTTGGAAAAAGGAGAAAAATTAATTTTTTGTTGTGGTTAGTTTCCTTATGGACAGTTGGAGAAAAATCTTCAGTTCGTGGTTGTGATTAAAGGCCTATTTTTGTTTCCCTCTGTCAGATTAAACTACTGAAATCCTGTGGTTATCTCTGTATGTCTGTCAGTGGTAATGACATTCGGCCTTTACACGCAGGATAGTTTCTGTATTTCTCCTGTGGGCCATTGGAGTCAGGCGTCTTTGTTCTTGTGAGAACCACCTTTTATAATTCCCTTGCCCTTGGAATCCAGTAATGTTTTCCTGGAGCACTGAGGATGAGATTTGCTGTCTAAGCTTTAATAGTTATTCTGTAATAGAAACATCTAGTATCTCCCTGTCCATGGTAAACTTCACACATCTCTTAGGTAAATTGCAGTTATTAATTCCAGTTTTAAAATCACTTTACTGAAGTAAAATTTTCTACTATAAAATGTGCTGGTAAGAACAATTTGGTGATCTTTCATAAATTTATAGGGTTATAGAATCATCACCACCTGCCAGCTGAAGAACATTTCCCTCACCCCCAAAAGTTCCCCTTGCCTATTTATACGCAATTCTTGCTTCAGCCACTTTCTGTCTCTATAAATTTTCTTTCTGGAGAAATTTCACAGAAGTGGAATCATTCGCCCCACGGTCTTTTGCGTTTGCTTCTTTCACTTAGCACAGTGTCCCGAGCCTTGTCCTTGTAGGTGTCTCAGTAGACAGGTGAATAATATTCCACTGGGTGGCCATGCCACAGTTTGTTTGTTTATTCCCCAGCTGATGCGCATTTCGATTGTTTCCATAAATAGTGTTGCTAGGAACGTTTGCATACGAGTCCTTGTTAAGTTTTTGTTTTTCTTGGGTAGGAGTGGAATTGCTGGGCCATATGGGAGGCTTCACTTTTTAAGAAACAGCCAAACTCTTTTCAAAACTGGCTTATTGGTTTCCATCCCCACCAGCAACATAGGAGGATTCTAGCTGCTTCACGTATTTATTGACACTGGCGTTGTCAGCTACATGGTATTTGAGTCGCAGTGTTTGGGCTATTTCATTGTGATTTTGATTTGCAGTTCTTTAAAAACTAAGGATTTTTTTCATGTGCTGATTTGCCATTCATGTGTGTTCTTTGGTCAAATGTCAAAATTTTGGACTAGTTTTTATTTGGGTTGTCTTATTGAGATGTAGAGAGTTCTGTGTATAATCTGGATACAAAGCCTTTATCAGATACATGACTTGCAAAGAAATACTTCCTGCCACTCTGTGGATTGTCTTTTTAAAAAAATTATCTTGAAAAGTAAACTTCTCAACTTTGATTAAGTCCAGTTGACCATTTTTTTTCTTTTATGGGTTGTCGTTGCCTGGGCAAGTCACAAGGATTTTTTCCTATATTTACTTCTGAAAGTGTTAGTAAGTCTGTAACCCATTTTTAGTTGGTTTTTTTGAATGAGTCTGAGCTAAGGGGGCAGGTTCATTGTTTTACATGAGTATAACCAATTGTCCCAGCACCATTTATTGAAAAGACTATTTTTTCCCATCAAATTCCCTTGGCTTTTTTTTTTTTTGAGATGGAGCCTCAAGCTATCCCCCTGGGTAGAGTGCCATGGCATCACAGCTCATAGCAACCTCCAACTCCTGGGCTCAAGCGAGTCTCCCACCTCTGCCTCCCAAGTAGCTGGGACCACAGGCGTCTGCCACAACACCTGGCCATTTTTTTTGGTTGCAGCCATCATTGTTGTTTGGCGGGTCCAGGCTGCGGATTCGAACCCGCTACCTTAGGTGTATGTGGCTGGCGCCTTAGCCAATTGAGCCACAGGCACCGAGCCACTTTTCAGATTTTAATTATAAATCATTTCTTCAGAACTAATGGCCCAGAGACATACATCCTGCTACTTGCTGGACCAAATCTTCTTCCACCCATGTGGCCCTGAGCCTTGCAAGGAAAGAAAGCTGACAAATGCATAGAATTTTCCTGACTGAAGTGGAGGGTAGACAAGATAAAGCGAGACCAGGCTCCACCACCACCTTCCCCTCCCAGTCCTGTCACTGCACCTTTAATAGGACTATCATCTTAGCCCAGACCAAGAGATGGCAATTTACAATCCACTGGACGCACTGGCAGCCAGGGCAGTAACAAAGTGACCTCTCCAGCTTCAGCAGAGGCTTATCAGCCTCATCAACAGCTCTCTCCTCCTCTCACCCCTGCACTTTCTCCCTAGATTCCAATACCAGGCGCAGCCTCTCCCTTCCCAGCTCTCCGGATCCAGCCCGGTTTAGGGCACCACCAGGAACTCCTCCCCACCTGTGTCTCTCTCTCTGACATGCCACCACTTCTACTTGTAACCCCTTCCTCCACTTCCTATAAAGTGCTGGCCAGACTGCAGCTCAGAAGTAGGCAAAGTTTCCTTAGAACTGTGAGTATTTCAAGTTTATTCTTCCTCCCAATCTCACACCTCAAAATATTTCTTTCCTTACTTATTCTCTTCTGTGTCTTTCTTTTATCAAAGGGAAAAGTGAATTTTGAGGATAATCCACCCCCTGTGCCCCTAAACCCTGAACCCACCACTTGTGGCCCAGGACTTATCCACCCCTCCTATTTGCATTGACCACTTTGCACCCTTAGGATCCCATTTACATCTCTGCTTCAACTGCCCAACTTCTGGAAAGAAGAATCACTTTCTAACTCTGTGGCAGATCTTTTCACCATACATTTATTCCTTAAAACTTGCTTTTGCTCCTAACATTGACCTTAAAACCATTCACTTGATGTTTGTTCTTCTGTCCCCTCCTCCGGGTCTCTGAGATACTTGATAGTACTGAAACCCTCCTTCTTAAAACTTTTTCTTCCCGTGGCTCGTGAGACCTCTCAGCCTTCAATCTGCCCCTCTCTGATTGCTCACTGCCTGGCCCTGTCCCTAACTTAGCTTCCTCCTCCCGAGCTGCTCTCATCTGTCTTTTTCTATCCTCTGTCTCTGTTGTGCATCTCACGTATTCTCAGGATTCCACATATTGTCTGCCTTTATTAAAAAAAAACAATGCCTTAAACTCTCTCCCCAGCTGCACTTCTAAAACTCTCTGCTGGACATCTCCACCTGGATGGCTCCCCAAACTCACATCCAAAGCAGGATGAAACATCTTTTCAGAAAACACATGCCCTGCACTCACCCCGTCTCCTTCTCCTGACTGCCCCTCCCAGCCAGCAGCTTGCCTGAGGCACACCCTTCCCTTCTCCCATATGGGAAATAACTGTTCCCTCCAAGTGCCAAATACGTCAGCAGAGGTGGGACATTTATGAATGGACATCTGTATGGTACAAGGACAAGGTAACAGTACCAGGCACAGGGTGGCACAGAAGAGGCACTATTTATAAACCACATTGAATGTTTTATACAAACAAAAAAAAACTGCTCCAGCTTCCCACTTTTAATGTTATAGTTATCCTTCCGGAGCCTCTGAATCACCCCTAATGCCTCCCTTTCTCTTATTCCCCACACCCCACTCCTTCACAGTTCACATAGGGCAAATGATCAATAAATAATAAGTCGAGGGGGGAAAATGTCCTCGGTTTCAGCATTGAAAGCCCTCTTCACAACCTAAAGAATCAACAGTAACCCAGCCCAAATTCTTACGGGATCTGATTTCTATTTCCACCACAACCCTGCAGTGAGTCACTCGGACGGTGACTCATTCAGCCTTAGAAGAGGAGCAGCACAGGGTAAGTTGGAGACCAGAGTCAGTGTGTTCCCTTCAGCTCCCCGAGTCACTGGTTCCCAGTCAAACCCCAAGACATGTTTCTCCACTGCCGAAAATCACCACCAATGTGCAGGGTTAAGGGCCGCTTAAAGACAAGCAGGGAAGTCTGGGAGGGGCCTTCCCTCAGCTGCAGAATCAGCACAGGCTTACAAGGGCATGCCACTCGCTCCCAGGCTTCCCAGACTTGGTTGGGTGCAATTTGTGGGCTACTACAGGGCGGTTAGTTGCTCTCACTTTAATACGGCTAACAATCACCTGCAGTGATGGCGGAACACAAAGTTTAGATTTCTGAACCCTACCCATCTTGACAGGGAGCCAGGAATCGGCATTTTTAAAAAGCACAACTTGCACTTTGAGCAAACACAAGATCTTTTTAATTTTAAAAGATCTATGATGCTCCTAGCCCCGCTCCCACCCCTTATGTGAAACCATTACATAAAGACCAACTCCACCTTGACCTGAAATGAAGTTGCACAAATGTGCAAGGATGCATTTTTAATCTCGTTATTTCCTTCTGTATCAGAAGGATCAACATTTGCAAGTATATCTTAGGTCTTCCACGCCGTTCCCCACATGTTAGGAAACAGCATTGGTCTGCAAATTCAGGAAGCTGAGATCAGCCTCCAGCTGAGCCACCAATAAACTGTTTGACCTTGAACAAAAATGCCACACCTCACCTCAGTCTCCTCAGCCAGAAATTAGGTCACTGAATTGGCTTATCTTTGAGGTCCCTCCAGCTCCAAAACTCTATGACACTCAAAGGAAATCAAGAGGTGAGCTGGCATTTCATTTTACAATTATTTAGATCCAGATTAGATTTCATTAGGTCCAGATCTAAGCTGCCGCAAGCAAATGTGAAAATTATTTTAGACTAGAGGAAGATGACTATACGATATTTCATCAACATCCCAAAATGAAGCCAGCAAAAAAATATTTCACTCTCTTCCAGGCAATAGAAAACCTTCAGGTCTCTGGGCCTCAGACAGAAATAACTTCAATCAGCCTTCACCATTTACTAACAGGGCTAACCCAGGAAAATTAACTGTTCTCTTCTTACACTTAATTTCTTCACTTTCAAAATGAAGGTAAGAGCGCCTGCTTCAATAGGGTTGTTGAAATTAAATACTGTTCATAAAGTCCACGGCACTACACGGAGACTCTGTATTTAATATGTTAAATCTCTTCCCACGCCTTCTTACAAAGGTGCCTCTGGACAGTGATTAATAACTGGCTTTGGCGTACATCGTGCTATTCTCTTCTAATAACAATAGCTACCACGTTCCTTAATAATTTTTATGTGTTTAAGTGCTTTAACTATGTGACCTTCCCTAATCCTCACGATAACCATATAATTGTAAAAGGCAGACACCACTGATTGCAGCTGATGAAACTGAAGCCTGGTGAGATCCTGACTGCCCACAGCCCTGTAACCACCGGGTGGAAGGGCTGGCACCTGCGTCCAGGCAGCCTGGCTCTGGAGCCCAGAAGCATCCAGATCACACTAGTGTCCTTTATCTCAGGCACCACCTACCTTTTAACACATATGATGCACAATAGCAAAGACATGTGAATGAAGAGCCCACACCCTTTAAAAATAATTCTCACACAGCTACAGGTTCAGACCGAGTTCTGTTGGCAAAGCTGCCTGTAAAAACCTGCCCTGGGAGATGTGCCCACGCCCCACACTAATTAGTCTGCTTTCACACAGCCCACGGAACTGATTCTGATCTGCAAGGGTACGTTCAGGAGCTCCGGCTCCACCAGAAACAAAACCATCTTAACTGAACGGGTGACTTTTTTTCTTTGAAAAGGTTTTCAGCCAGTATTTCAAATTTTTAAAATCTCCCACTCTTACTGAACCAAAAGAGAAAATAAAATACCCCACAGTGGAAGCGAGAAAGATAACAAAGGACAAAACAGATTTTGAATTTTAAAAATATATAAAGTCAATGCTCAATTAACTCTCCAAGATTTTAGGGCAAAAAGAAAAAGCAAGTTAGTAAGCGATATAGGCACACGCATGGAGCACGCCTCAGCCCAGTACCCCAAGGGGAAATGGAAGTGGGCTTGGCATCATAAGAAAGTAAATGCGGCTGGGCGGCGCCTGTGGCTCCAAGGAGCAGGGCGCCGGCCCCACATACCGGAGGTGGTGGGTTCAAACCCAACACCAGCCAAAAACTAAGAAAAAAAAAAAAAAGTAAATGGGGCCTCGGGACCAGCAGGCACTCAGCACAGATGCCCATGCACAGTCTTCACACTTTTTTGGTTGGCTTATTCAGTTTAAGTTTTTTTCTTAAATCAGGTATATATGACACCAGTGAAAATGACTTCATTAATGGAGGGTGGGGGGTGTTATTCCTTGTCATTTGCAGTAAATCTTGTCCAGGAAAAATACTTAAAATTTACAAATAAAAATTTCAAATTTTAGCAAGACAGGAGAAAATAAAACAGAAATTGTGGTTTCAAAGACATCAAAAATAATTCATATGCCTTAACAGATTAGAAGATAGTTTGACTTATGACTGTGGATTCAAATGTCTTTAACTTTTTTTTTTTTCTGGATTTGGCATGGAACTCCAGGGCAACCTCATGGTAAGGAAAGAGATAAAACCCAATATGGATACATATACACACTATTATGTGTCCATAATAATGAACATTTTTTCTAGTTTTTAACCTGTAAAGGAAGAGAGAAAGGGACAGACTCAATCGCCACCCACCACTCTAGTGTGACTTGATTTCAAGTGCCAACAGCTTCTCCATCTTCCCGCTCCCCCCCCCAACCCCGTAGTTATTTCCTGCTGGACTCCCACTATGTTTTCTCAGTCATGTTGACATAACTAACTCGTTTCTACAAAAGAAGGTGCTATTATGAACCTTGTTCTACTCACTACGGAGATGATGGGCTTGATGGTGATCGTGGTGAATCTCACAACTAAGGAGGCATTAATATGCCCTTACAGAATTCTTTATGGTTTTTTGTTGTTGTCGTTGTTGGTTTGTTTGTTTGTTTGAGACAGAGTCTCACTACATGGCCCTCGGTAAAATGCCGTGGCATCACAGCTCACAGCAACCTCGAACTCTCAGGTTTAAGCAATTCTCCTGTCTCAGCCTCCCAAGTAGCTGGGACTACAGGCGCCTGCCACAACACCTAGCAATTTTTTTTGTTGCAGTTGTCACTGTAGTTTAGCTGGCCAGGGCTGGGTTCGAACCTGCCAGCCTCAGTGTATGTGGCTGGCACCCTAACCACGTAGTTACGGGCACCAAGCCCAGAATTCTTCTAAGTTTAATAGAAATACTTTTTTTAAAGGGCTATAGGCTATTGTTCACAAAAAATAACATAATCATTCCCCAATAAATGCAGAATTGATGTATTAAAAGATGAATAACTGTAATGCAACCAATACTGCTGGCCCCAAGAGAGGAAATATAAATACAATTCCTCCATAGCTGTCAAACAGACAGATGAACTGAGGAAAGCCATGCATCCCTTATTAAATATTCTTAATAAGTATATTTAAGAATATACTTATTAAAGTATATTCTGTAATTTGAACCCTTTAGTTATAACTACTGCTGACACAAATTAAGCCTAAAATACTTTCTGGTTATAGTAAAAGATTACCCCATTCCAGGGATCTCTAAGAAATCCAGGATTTTTTTTTTATTTTATTTTTTTTTTTTTTTGCAGTTTTTGGCTGGGGCTAGGTTTGAACCTGCCACCTGCCACCTCCGGCATATGGGCCAGCAGCCCTACTCCTTTGAACCACAGGTGCCACCCAGAAGTCCAAGATTTCTGGAAACGAGCCACTCAAAAACAGTCTCCCATTTCTTACCCAGATTTGCCAGAAGGTAAATCATTATTAAAACTAAACTTTTGGGAGGGCCCTCCTAAGAAAATGATGAAACAATAACATTTAATTGTATTTATCTGTTTGTGTTTATATGACAGGGAAGAAAATGAGTCCCATGAAGACTCAGACCCTGTTGCGTTAGATACAGCCCCTGCTGAATTAGACCCAGACCCTGCTGAGTTAGACCGGACCCTGCTGAGTTAGATCCAGACTCCACTGAGTTAGACCCAGCCCTTGCTGAGTTAGATGCAGCCCCTGCTGAGTTAGACCCAGCCCCTGCTGAGTTACACCCAGACCCCGCTGAGTTAGATCCAGATCCTGCTGAGTTAGACTCAGCCCCTGCTGAGTTAGAAATCCTCCTTTATCTCCACATCTTTACAACTGCAGAAGTCAGATAAAGCAAAGTGTGTGGAGACAAGCAGGGAGAAAAGTCTTGATACTTAAATTCTCTACATCACAGGAAGCATCTGCTGTAAGAACAATAACTCCCCGTCTCTGATATGGAAGCAGCATTCTCCTTTGAAAGGGGACACTGCTCCTAGCAATGGCATTTTCCACCACACTCTATGTCAACAGGGTCAAAAACAGCCCATGAAAGAGCATTTTCCCTCTTTCTTCTTCAAAGATCCATTCTCCTCCCAGGAGGCATGGTCCAACCCACTCCTGAGCACTTGAGCTTTCCCAAGGGGCATAGGGAGGACTCCCCCCAAAAGGAAAATCTAAGCAAAAAGTTAAAAACCAAGCCACAGCAATGTTTGTCCCAGAGCAGGGACCATTTGCTACAGGAAAGAGCTCAAAGAGAGACTGACAATGGAGACTGCAGAAAAGACAAGAACAGGAGAAATTCTAGAAGAAGAGTAGGTCAGTGTCCAAGCAGAGACTAAATATTTACCAAAATCCCCCGTGCGGGTTATACTAGAACTCTGCATGACAGCAAAACTGCCACCTTAGCACAAACTTATACACGAAAGAATGGGGAACTACCTCAAGTATTATGTCCTATAATTTAATATTTCAAAATTGTCTTTACTGTCATGATTCCTTTATTTTCAGACATGACAGTTCAATAACTAAAATTGAGGGCTACACTCACATAAAAAGGAAATGATGCTTTCTACATCTTCTTGTGCAGTGTTATTCTGCTAATAACATTAGCAGTTGTGTATTGAGTGCTAACAGCCAGTGCACACTGACTTCAACTTTACAACTGCCCCAGGAAGGAAGCTGCATCAGCTCCATTTTACAGATAAGGAAACTGAGGCTCAGAGCAGTTAAGGAACCTGTCCAAGATCAGTCAAGTAGTAGAGCCAGGATTCAAACTCAGATCTTCAGGGCTAACCTACACTTCCTCTCCAGAGATACAAAGTCTCACACCTCCCTGCCACTGCTCTAGGGAGGACCCGCCCCCTGAACACACGGTCTTCCCCCATTCTCCCCAAACTCACCCACCTAGTCAACGTCCTGTGAGGGAAAACCCCCAGATATAGATGAACTTTTATTTTTATCTCATTTCATGCTGGTTTTAATTTCTCTATGCTGGCAAAGAATACACATTTATAGAATGAACTGTTCTGAAATCCCATCCACCCTCATTAGGTGCCCATAAATGAGTTTTCTTAAAAAATAACATTATAGGAATTTATGCATTAATTTCTAGCTGCTGACTAAACAGTCAAACATGCTCCTGGTTGACTGTGTTTATATTTGGATGGTAAGATTATGAGTGATTTGGGTTTATCAAGTTCTGAGTATATATCATTCTTCCAAATAGAAAAAAGCAAATACAATAAACAATAAAGGTTGATTTTAATTTTAAAAATTTAAGTATTTGCTCCTTCCTCCCAAATCATTTTTCCCTTAGTACTGAAAAAGAAGACATTCATTGGCCCAATTTAATCCTGGTCCAGGTAAGAACCCAAACTTGAAATAAGAGATGTTCGTTTTTTTATAAAGGCCTCCTGCTTTCATACTATTTTCTTCCTGTTACTTTAAAAATTAAGAAGTATCCCATAAAATTGGATTTTAAACTACTGTGTGGCTCTTCTTTGCTTTCCCACAGGCCTACTTTGTCAAACTCTCTTCACCCAGCAAACGTGGTTCTGTGTGAGAGAGGAGCTTTTACCTCCGCGCATCTCCTCTCCTGGGGTGCCGCGCAGCCTACATTTCCCAGCCTCCTTTTCCGACTGAATATACTGACCTGAGCCATTCCTAGGTCAGCCCACAAAAAACTCACACGTGGGTAACTCCATACTCTTCCCCTACAGTCTTGGGAACTGCCCGTTTATGACGATGGAATCACAAAATGGAAAGAACCTGGATCTCTGAATCTCCATTGGGAAGACCACCCACGAACACCACTTGGGACTTTCCATGAGTGAGAATTAAAGTCCGCTGCAAAGTTGGGGTCTCTGTTCCGCCACCTAACCCAGGGCCTTATTAACATATTCCAGTTACCCACAGAAAGGTAAGACTCGAAGCTGTTGCTCTTACCTCTTTCAAAGACTCCTTCTCCTTCCAGGACAGAGACACTGAGGTTCGAGGCCACCTGGAACAGCTCCGCCTTCACGGTGACCTGCGGGGGGCTGCGTTCCAGAAGATCCACCCCGATGGTTATGTTTGCTCCAGGCCTGACGATCCCTGGGGCTGTCACCAGAAACTTGGGCCTAAGGAGTCCCCCAAAGAGGAAGAACAAAGTTCCTTATCCTCTTGGCTCCATTCTTTTGTGACCTTGACATTTCATAGATCGTGAGATAGAGGCTCCCTCCTTACTGTGCCAACTGCAGTCACCCACCGCTCTACTTGGCCACTGCACCGAAACGCTCCCGAAACAATAATTCCCATCAATCTATGTCATGCAAAATTCATGCCCCACCTTAGAGGAAGGCCTGTGTTATTAATTCCATTTTATAAACCACGCACTGCACAGGACCCACGGTGTAAGTGGCATGCACGGGGGCCTGCAGAAGCCACTGGCAGGTAACTCTGAGCGTCTCCTGTACAGACAACCTCATCCCAGCGTCGCTATTTTCTTGGTTGGAAAAAAAAAACTATGATTTTGCCTGTTTCTTATTCAAATTTTTATGCTTGGTAATGCACTGAAGAAAATTATCATCTAACCAATACCATTGATGGAAATAGCCCATCTGAAAATAAAATAGCAATGGAGAAATTTCCAGGTGTAGCAGAGACTAAGAAGGCGCTGAAGCAGAAGTCTCCTGCTCAGAAGTGAGGGTCAGGGCTCTGGGCAAAACTCCTGAGGACCGCAGCTTCTCGCTGTTGGGGCGCTCCCCTTAGCTATCTTTCTACAGTAACTGCCCTGGAACCCACACTTCAGTCCCTCAGCCACACTTGTCAATGCCAAAGCTGCGGCATCCTGTTTAAAAAAGATACACATCGTTGAGAAAGAAGTCACGTCTCTGGAGCAAAAACTTGAGACGCAAAGGGCAGAGGCAACTTGAACTAAAAATAAAGTGACTCTTTAGAAAGTTGTTCGGGCCTGGGACAGCTTGATCAGCTTCATGGGTGCAGAAAGTAACTGTGCGGCGGGGCCGCGGCGAAGCGCCCCGCGGTCACCCCGCAGGCCAGAGCGGGGACCCGCCCGCCGCCCCGCAGCCCCCGGGCGCCCGCGGCCCCGCCGCTCGCGCCCCCCCAGCGCCCGCGTCCCTACCCCGGGGCCGCGGCCAGCACGGCGGCGCACAGGCAGAGGAGCTGGGCGGCGGTCCGCAACATCTCGGCGGCGTCTGCCTGCGCCACGGACCTGGGCCGGGAAGTTCGCGGGCACCGCGGGGTGTGGCTTGCCACCTCCTCCCCGGTTGTTTTTTTTTTACCCTGACTCTGGAGTTTAGTAATGAAATGGGCGCGACTAAGAGCCTAGTGAGATATCTAAATCCAGACAGGGCTTCGAGGCTCCACCCCTCCCACCCGCATCACAATGGCGCTTCTGGGCTCTGGCAAACATTGCAGATCCCAGGGGTAGACAGCAGCCTCCTAACGCGGTCCCCCAGCCTGGCCGCTCCCCGGCGGCCGCGGGGAACACCGGCGCCCACTTCCCCAGCCCACGGCCTGTTTACACTCGCGCTGCACCAGCGATGCCCAGAGTGAATACACAGGCCCATCCTTGTGAGCAGAAAGTCACAGCAGCTATGTGAAGTGGAAAAAAATCAATCATTGTCCTCCAGACTATGAGTCAGAATTTGAGAGAAGCAGCAAACACGCGCGCACACGCGCGCCAAACAGTCATATTTCCTGGGCAGTTGCTTCATGTACATGAATGGGGACAGAGAAAAACTTGTTTTCTTGAAAGCAAAAATTGAGGTATGCTGCTTTCCTCTCCAAGAAAATGTTATGGTTTCTTAACTTGAAAAAGAAGAAAAGAATTCCGGGATGTGCAAAAGTTAGGTGTTGCTATCCGGAACCCTGAGAAACAGCTGGGAGGCGCTTTACTTTTGGCGTCTGGACACGTGGGCTGCAGGTGTCCGGTACACCGTGAAGCTGGGAGCAGGACGGTTGGGGTGGCTCCCGCGGGCTGAAGGGCGGCGGCCTGCGGGGCTCCACAGTGACTGACCCCCGCACTCGTCGCGGGCCTGGCTCATCTGCAGCTCCTTGCCCCTGCTCCTTGGCACTGCCACCCTCTTCAGATGACTCAGGTTTCACCATGACTACGCCATAAAAGCAGGGAACGGCTGGAAAACAAGCACACTCAGTCCTTGACAACCTAGACTTTCTAATTCGTGGCGACGCTCTAGGGTGACATTTTAAGATGGGGCAAAATGCAAACGGAAAAGAAGGCAGCAAAGAGCTGTCTCCTGACGACGCCGGGTGCTAAGCAGGGGGAAAGTGGCACCTACACAAACCCTGGTCTTTGGAGTCCCGGAACCTGCTTTCCTCTTGTTCCTGTCCCACCCTTTCTCCCTGCTGAACAGCTCGGAGGGGACCTGTGTCCTCTCCTGCAGGCAGCCTAGCTTTAGGGTCAACTCCTCGGGCAGGGTGAGGAGTGTTCCCAGTGGATCCTTGGGTGCACAACTGCTCCTGACGCTGCTGTTTCTGCTATTCTGGTCTCTCCCTCGTGTCTGCTGGGCAGAAAGGAGGACCAGAGTCCAGTGTGGGCTAAGTGCTGAGCTTCTCACACTCTAACCTGCGTGAGAATCACATAAAAATGCAGGTGCTGACTCTTGAGTTCCCAGGTGGGAAGTGAGGTTCTACTTAACTTCAACAGACCGTGGGCCACAGAGGGTCTACAGATAGGGGGCGCTGGTGGGCACCTTGATGAGCTAAGGAAATTTCTCAAGACTGAGAAAATTCTTCTCAAACATTTACTTCATAGAGGCAGACCAATAAATTCAGGTTCATTTTAGAGCCAGGCAAATATCCGAGGGACTACGAAAGATTAGTTGATAATGTTGCACCTGCCTTACAGGAAGGACTAGAACCCCCTAGTTATAGTATCAAACCTCTAGTCACCGTAACTCAGCCAGAGGACAAAAGCTTAATGTAGATGAGGGCAAGGAAAACCTGACAGAGAAGTGGAACGCACGTCTGCCTTGCCGTCTCCAACCTCAACATCACGGGTAACCTTCAGCGGAAAGTTGGACGGGGAGACACTCTGGGAACTGGAGGAGCCACAGACCTGATTGCCACCCCACTTGCTCACAGTGAGCTAGCACACTAGTAACAGTGTGAGCTACTGTTCCCACCAACTTAGAACCCTGAACCAACCTTCAGAGGGTAAAAAAAACACAACTGCTCCTTCACTGATGGCTTCTACATTCACGTAGCTCAGAACCATACAGGGATGGGAATTCTGAGAATTTTAGCTCCATCTTAGGTAAGCTGTTGGCACAGTACGAAGCCACCAAACTGCATGTCCTATCAACTTGGCATCTATATATATTGCACTTAACTATATTTAACTTCAAAAAAAGACAATAGTAAAATCATGTTTTTCATCTAACGTGATAAAACTATCCCTCATACAAACAAAATCAATATAGTCTCATTTCCAAAAGAGGATACGAAGTTCCTTTATCCAACTTTGGACATGTTCATACCCCTTCTGCCTGAATAACACCCTCCCTTTGATATCCTAGAACTCAAATAACTGAGGTTAATGACTAGTAACACATGATAGATGGTAGAAAAATGAGAGGGAGAAGGGGGAAAAGTAGTTAATATATATACAAATGTATCTGTATCAAAATAAGAAAATACACATAAAGACTACAGTCTTTATTTCTGCTACTAGTCACATGGTCATAGACAGCTGAAAATAAATCTGGACAGCTTTTCTCTACTACTCACTCCTTGGCCCTCACTGAGACCTAAGCTGGGCATGGTTCTTTGCACGGTGGAGTGACCCAAACCTTCATTCCTGAAGGGTCTGGGCCATCGCCAGTCCTCCCTATATTATAGTGTTTTCTATTGGCTTTAGTCACAGGACCTCCTAAAATAATGCACCAGTGTCTCCTCCGACTTTGAGAAATACTCTTTACTTCCACTGTACAGTGGCAACCTCTTGACGATCAGGATCATTCAGTCACTCCAGCCAGTAGAGGAAGCCCAGGTGGCCAGGTGGCAGTCTCCACTTCAAGTCTAACTGAAGCGTTCATTGTGGTGTCCCTTAGTAAAGGCATTCCTGCCTTGGGAACTAAGACCTCTGAACCAAGAGTTCAGTGTTACAGGAGAAAGAAGCAATAAACATCAGTAAATCGCCAGGGGTAATAGAGAAACCACTCATATGGTTTATTCTCAGGCCCATGAAGCTGCTGGATTGGGGAGAAACATTGAGAGAAACCCTGGTTGCGGACTTAGAGCACACACCACATCCTCAAGTCTGTTGTTTGAGTTTTACATGTTCAAATGTTGTAGCATTTCAGAAACATTATATATGAAATTAATGTTTCCTTGTATTCATCATCTATTTGAGAACTAGTTACATAGAATGATGCACAGAACATGAGCATATTTCTTGAGAATCTTTTTTATGCAAGGGCAGAAGGAAGAAATCCCTGTTTCTAGAAGACAAGAAATGACATTGAAATTAATGAGGAATAATAATGATAATGAGGCTTGTTTTCAACATTCCAGAATTTAAGACTAGAATTCTATATCCAACCAAAATACTCAATAAGAGTGAAGATAGAATAAAAACATTTTCAGAAATGGAATGTCTCAGAAACTGTGGGAAGTTACTTTAGGAGGACATGTTTAACAAACCAACAAAACAAGCCAGGAAAAAGGGGAAAGTATATATCAACCCACAGAACAAGGAAGAGAGAAGTTCCAGCAGGAAGAAGTCCAGGCGTAACGTCTCAAGGGGAATAAAAAGAATCTTAACAGAACAGATATACAGAATAGGAAACCGGGGAGGAAAGTTGAGACCACAATAAAGACAGGGCAACAAAAGGAAAGGGAATGTAGAGGTTTGGTGCAATAGCTCGTGCCTCTAATCCCAATACAGGATGCTAAGATGGGAGGATCACGGGAGGCCAGGAGTGGGGGACCAGCCAGGGCAGCACAGCAAGACTCCATGTCTACAAAAAAATTAGAAAATTAGTTGAGTGTGGTGGCACATGCCTGTAGTCCCAGCTACTCAGAAGATTATGGTGGGAGTATCTCCTGAGCCCCAAAATTCAAGACTACTGTAACCTATGGTCTCTTAAAAAATGAGGGGCAGAGAGGGGAGAAAGAAAACAATGAATAAAAAAAGAAAGTATAATCATAATTCATTAGTCAGCTTTGCAGCAAAAGATAATTATATAATCTTGTGGATTTAAGCATGGTTTATTCATTTATAACTTATAGAATAAAGGAGTTAGTCTTTTATTTGTCAGCGCCTATAGCTCAGTGGGTAGGGTGCCAGCCACATACACTGAGCTTGGCAGGTTCAAACCCTGCCTGGGCCAGCTAAAACAATAATGACAACTACAAAAAAAAAAAAATTGCGGGGTGTTGTGGCAGGTGCCTGCAGTCCCAGCTACTTGGGAGGCTGAGGCAAGAGAATCGCTTAAGCCCAAGAGTTTGAGGTTGCTGTGAGCTGTGAGGCCACAGCACTCTACCCAGGGCAACAGCTTGAGACTCTGTCTCAAAAAAAAAAAAAAGAAAGAAAGAAAGAATAAAGGTGTTGAAAAAAAATTTAATTACAATATTTCACCATTTCTAAAACATATTTTAATATTTCTACCATTTGTGACATTACAGTTAATGACATCTTATAATTATAATCAATAATATATTTTCTTTCTTGGTACTTCATAAAATAAATGGTTTACCTTACAACTGATGGTATCTCAGATTTGATAAAATATCTGAAGTATGTTCACAGAACAGAATGTAAATGATATTAATATTTACAAAAGGAAAAAGTATTGATGAAAAAAGGTAGGAATTCACACCACAGATGGAAAATTAAAGGACTGGATAGCTATAAACATTATAAAGCTAAAAATTATGTCTATAGATTTTGAATCAAGAAATAAAGCATAAATATATTAAAAATATAAAGTAGTTTAAGAATATAGGAAAAACCAAACCAAAGTGATTTTACTATTGTCATACACTCAATTCAACATACTTTTCCTCTGGTTACCAAAATATGGAGGAGGTTTCCCCACCACACTGACCAAGCAATTAATTCTCTAGCAGATTTTCCAGCTGCCTGTCCTCTAATGTAATTCAGTTCTGACACTACTTAGAGATAACATCGGATCCCACAGGTTGAAAGGTCCATCGCACAAGCCTTCCCCCACATCAGATGCTAATCACAAGCTGTGCTTGCAACCTGTGCTTCTAACTAGCTATAAACCAAGGTTCACAGGGTCTCTGCTTTGGGTTCAGTTAATTAGAGCAGCTTGCAGAACTCAGAGAAACATTTATGTTTACTCATTTATTATTAAATAGTATAATAAAGGATACAGGTCAGGAGTGGTGGCTCACACCTGTAATCCTAGCACTCTGGGAGGCTGAGGTGGGAGCATTGCTTGAGGTCAGGAGTTCAAGACTAGCTTGAGCAAGAGCAAGACCCCATCTCCACTAAAAATAGAAAACTCAGCTGGGTGTTGTGGTGGGCACCTATAGTCCCAGCTATTCGGAGGCTGAGGCAAGAGGATTGCTTGAACCCAAGAATATTTTTCTTTATTAAATCGTAACTATGTACATTGATGTATTATGGGGTACAGTGTACTGATTTGATATACAATGTGAAATGCTTACGTCAAACTGATTATATCCATCACCTGGCTTACTAATTTGTTACGGTAAGACAATTATACTCTTTTCTTAATAGTTTTGAAAGGTACCATTGCATTATGCACATTAGGTGAAGTCCCACCAAATACCCTTCTTCCCCCTGGCCTCCCCCCCCCCCTCCTCGTCCCTCCTACTTTCTGGACTACAGTAATGTTTTATCAGTCATATGAATAAGTAGGTGATTATATATTGATTTCATAGTATATTGAGTACCTTGGATACTTTTCTTTCCATTCTTGAGATACTTTACTAAGAAGAATGTGTTCCAGCTCCACCCAGGTAAACATAAAAGATGTGAAGTCTCTGTCTTTTTATGGCTGCATAGTATTCCATGGTGTACATATACCACAATTTGTTAATCCATTCATGGGTTTGTGGGCACTGGAGCTGTTTCCACGTCTTGGCTATTATGAGTAAATTATTGCTTTTCTTGCCAAGGGGTAGAGGAATGGGTAACTAATGAAATGATAAATATGTTAATTTTATCATAGATATGGATTTTATAATATTATGATGTATACTTTATATACAGAATTTATTTAAAAAATAAAAAATTTGGCTCCGCACCTGTGGCTCAAGTGGCTAAGGCGCCAGCCACATACACCTAAGGTGGTGGGTTCAAATCCAGCGCAGGCCTGCCAAACAACAATGATGGCTGCAACCAAAAAATAACCAGGCGTTGTGGCGGCGCCTGTAGTCCCAGCTACTTGGGAGGCAGAGGCAGGAGATTCGCTTGAGCCCAGGAGTTGAAGGTTGCTGTGAGCTGAAATGCCATAGCACTCTACCCAGGGGGATAGCTTGAGGCTCTGTCTCAAAAAATAAAAAATAAAAAATCCACATAACCCAAAATGATCTGCAGATTCAATACCATCTCTTGCTTTTTAAAAAAATCTGATAGATTTAGGAGTACTGTGGTTTTTGGTAACTATTCACAAATTCCCCTTCCAACAGAAGCACAGTGCACTGTTGTCAAAAACTGACAACAGCTGGTGTACTCCACCTCCATAAATTCTTCCAGCCAGCCTCATGCTCTGGCTGTCAAGCATGGCTCAGGTGGGCAGGAGGCGAGGGGGTTAGTTAGAACTAAATCATGAGAGTAACTGCTGTCAATTTAGCCCTAATGGCTTACTACCATTCTAATGCCAGTCAATCTGGGAGGATCATTTTGTTGAAACTTATT
>CAUYQV010185210.1:0-22219 GCA_963574575.1 Galagoides demidoff
TTTTGTTTTAAAGAAGTACAAAGGGGCTCTGTGCCTGTGGCTCAATTGGCTAAGGTGCCAGCCACATACACCTAAGGTGGTGGGTTCGAATCCCCAGCCTGGGCCGCCAAACAACAATGATGGCTGCAACCAAAAAATGGCCGGCCATTGTGGCGGGTGCCTGTGGTCCCAGCTACTTGGGAGGCAGAGGCAGGAGACTCGCTTGAGCCCAGGAGTTGGAGGTTGCTATGAGCTGTGATGCCATGGCACTCTACCCAGGGGGATAGCTTGAGGCTCCATTTCAAAAAAAAAAAAAAAGAAGTACAAAGGAATTAAATGGAAAAATGTTTTGAACAAATAATGTGTGCAGAACTGAACTTTCAGATGCCAATAAATTAAGCACAGATCTTACACATTTAACAAAAATTAACTAAAAATGGATTATAACATAACTATAAAATGCAAAACCAGTAGCCCCAACTCAAGCATTACAAAACTACCATGTAATAAAAATATCTGTACCATCTTAATATTTTATTTAAATAGATAAGTAAAATATAATTGAGTAACAAAAAAGAAAAGAAAAAATTTGTCAGAGCTTATGTTTGCTAATGATTTTAGACACGAAACAAAAGCATGATTTATAAAGGAAAAAAGTCAATAAATTTGCCCTCCTAAAATTAAAAACTCTGCTCTGTGACAGACCTTGTGAAGAGATAAACCATAGGATGGAAGAAAATTTCTGCAAACATATGTATTATAAAGTGCGTGAATCCAAAATATGCTATACAAAAAAAATGTATCAGTAAGAAAATCACACAATTAAAAATCCACTAACATTGGGCAGTGCCCATAGCTCAGTGGGTAGGGGGCTGGCCACATACACCGAGTTTGGCAGGTTCAAACCCAGCCTGGGCCTTCTCAACAATGAAAACTGCAGTAACAACAACAAAAATAGCTGGGCATTGTGGCAGGTACCTGTGGTCCCAGCTACTTGGGAGGCTGAGGCAAGAGAATTGCTTGAGCCCAAGAATTTGAAGATGCTATGAGCTGTGACACCATGGCACTCTACCCAGAGTGACAACGTGAGACTCTGTCTTGAAAAAAAAATCCACTAGCATCACCCCTACCTCAAGAAAATAAATAAAAGAATTTAAACACCCATCATATATATAAAGTGGAAAGGTATTGGAGACTTTTATAATTAAAGGAGAAAGAAAAAGCTTAGGTATAGACACACAGACTCAAATAAAGGTAAACTTATAATTGTGCTCTACACATTTTTTACTGAGTTTTTTTTAATCAAATACTCAAATTTTCATGTATAAAATACAAGTGATAGAAAAAAAAGAGTTAGATATTTGGGCCCTCTAATATCAAGCTACTCATCCTTTAACCTGTGTTCTTGTTTCTTTCCAGCATTTTCAGAATTATAAGTCAGTACTTAATAACAAGTTGTCAGTTTCTGGATTATGCCTTGAAATTCAGGCGTTTGTAAAACAGGAAAAGTAGTTGTCATTTGCATTATTTCTATCCTTTCAATACCCCATTTACAAATCCCTGTTATGAATCCTGGACAGCCAAAATCCCTTGCAGATCCCAGCGAGCAGCTATAATTAGTTGACCAGCCCATTATAACACAGTTTCTGGGTGGTATTACACTACTTTGTGCTAACTCTTTCTGGGTGGTTGCTTTAGCATGTCCATCACTGAAGACCTTCACACACACGAATTCATAGTTTGCCCACACATTTGCCTACGTGCACAGTGGTTTCTGGGCCTAAATGAACTAATTACATACGATTCACAATTGAGGACCTCTTGCAGTAAATTTAATTATCTTTTCTGTTTCTCCTCTCATGGATCATAAAATAAAATAATGGGCAGTGAAACTGGCTAGAATTGATCAAAGCACTACATTGTATTAAAAAATGCTATAGTTTAAAGAGCTTGAAATACATTGGAAACACAAGTTTTTATTAATTGCAATCTGTGCATTTATTCTTGTGTGTTCTGTGTACTCAAAGTGATATTTCACTCAAAAACACAAACATGCGCGCACCTTCCATTCACACCTATTACCCATATGTAGAGATATGCAAGGAAAAGCAAGGCTAGCTTTTATTACCTCCCAAATATCTCAGTCATTTAACCTGTTTGTTCAAACTGTAAGTAATTTCATTTCTCTACCTCAGTTATTCAGGAAGTCTCTTTTAACAGCCTCATTGACTGGGTAACACAAACCCTCTTATATATTTTCAACACACAGGAGCCTAACATTGTAGAAATTAAAAACACTCCTATTATTATTTATTCCATAGAATGAAACTCAAGTTCCATCCCATAATATATCAGAGCTCACATATGTATAGCTGTGTTTCTAAGCATGTTACATATATTAACTCGATGGAAAAAGCAACTCTTTAAGGGAAATACTGGTAGGATTCCCATAAGAGATGAAGAAACTGAGACAAGAGGCTAAATGGTTTGTTTATGATTATCGAGTCAGTGATATAGAGTAGATTCAAACCCAGTAATTGGAGTTGGGTTCAGAGTCTGTACCCCTAATCAAGATTCTATATTATCTGAACATCCTACGAGATACTTCTCTATTTGGCTATTTACTTTCCTATCTTGTTAGAGTTAAATAGCAAATAAAAATTGGATGCAAGTTTACACAACAGAATCAAATTTATAGTTTTAGAGCAGAGATGGGAGCCCAGCAAGGAAACCACAGAACGCTACTCCAGAAGGAGGAAGAGAGAAAGACATTTTGTAAGGTTGGGGACAAAGCTCTAGGATCTGAGGAGAGTGTAAGTAAAGCATGGGCGAATTCTAGATGGCGAGACACAGGGATTAATCAAGAGCCGAGCACAACCAGGAGGCATGAGGCCTAGAAACCGGGTTTCCCCGGGAATAAATAATAAATAGGAGTAGCAGATTGGGAGGAAGATGCCACTGGAAGCAAAGCTGAAGTCACTGAAGTGTGGCCCTTCACAGATTCCACGTGACTTTGGACGTGCCTTGTTAACTCACAGCTAAGAGCTCTCCACTCTTCAAACTCTATTTTTTTTTTTTTACAGTTCCTGCATGTGTTTTCATATACACCATATTCTTTGCCAGAAATTCTCCCCTCTGTGTTCCCTTCTCTGTTCTGTCTTCATTAATATCTACTAATCCATTCACATCAAATTCAGTTATCACTTCCCCCAGAGCATCCCTGCTACCCGTCCGAGGATTAATGACACCTACTCAGACGTTCCCTGTTTTTGTTTCCGTCATCTGTCTCTGAGTGTATGTTTCCCACTAGCCGGTGAGTCCGCTGAAAGCAGGGATGCTTTATATCCCACTCTTTTAGCTTGTAATCCTTGCCCTTTGCAAAGATAAACCATAATACGGATGAAAAAGAATGAATGAATTTTTGAAAGAAAATTTAAAAAACAGATTCGTGTCGACAGAACATTTCTTTCTGATTCCATGACTCTGGTGAGAAAGGGAAACTGGTTGTAAGTGTGCCACTTTTCACCAGGCTGGGTAAAGCTCTTCACTAAATGAGCCAGCCCACACTCTAATGTCAGTGCAAATTGCCGTGTTAATCGTGGCTCTATCCTGGGATGTTTACAGCTGTTCTGTGTAATTTGCAAATTGTCTCCTGTCCCCTCAGCTTGTGGTTGCTCTACATTTGCTTGCCCAATAGCAGTTTCTTGGGCTTCCTGCTGCCCTGAGTCCTTTACATACTTCTGATAAATCTGCTGCAAACCTTCCCTCATTAAGATGACCTGGCTGCAACCTAGACACTCCATACCTGCGTTCTGATCTTAGACACGATGTTCCCTAAACAGAGGCCCAAGTTAAATTTTGTAATTTCATGAGTATTAGGATTCAACTGTCGCAATCTCTTACACTACTCTGTGTGCCATTTCCCTAATGTGCTATTGCTGAATCTAGAGGCCTGGGGTCCTTTGGATTCAAGTTCCTAATTATTTTCAACTTTTGTAGCATTTTCAGTGTTGCCTTGGGTAATACATTTCCAATGATAATAATATTCAGCTGCATGAAAAATAAGTGTATGATCATTCTATCTTTGATCCAGTGCATGGATTAAATGTAGAGGGATCTCGTGACTAATCCCATTTTAAAAGATGAGAGAAATAAGAAATACACCCGTAGTGTGTGTAGAAGATAATGGGACATGGTGCTTAATTTAAAATATTGATGAACCTGTACCATTCACTCTGCATGATTACATTGACATCTCAAATGGAATGTGTGAATAGAATTGAATAAATTCATATTAGAGGAAATTCATTTTCTAAAATGTGCATAACAAAGAGAGCTATGTCAGCACCTATAAAGTCCTCACAATGGATTTCAAAAGTTCCCACAGGTAGAATATTCAAAATTAAAAGCTTGGGTTTAGGCTATTTATGGCATGAAGTCGCGTATCAACAGTTTTCTGGTCATTTTCAGAGAAAGGCTTTTCTTATGGTCGATCATCTTACTAGATGATGCTGTTTTATTTTCTCTCATGCATTTGACCTTATTGAAAAATCATCAGGAACAAACTTTTTGGGTCAAGGTCAGCATTTTCCAGGTTGAGACAGTAAATGCTCTCTCCTTAGCACTGATGGGCAACCTTTTCTTAAAGTGAGATGTGAGAGCAATGTGTTAAGCTCATTAATAAACGGATCGATTCCATGGACTCCCTTTTTAAAGGAGGCATTTATCACCTTTCTTTAAGACAAAGGAGAGAATGTAAATGAGGGTGAAGAAATAGTGAAATTCTTAGCAAACCCACCAGTATGTAAAATCTTATTGATACTAACTATGGACTTGGAAAGACAATGATTGCTTTTATTGTTTCTATATTGGATTCCTAGACTTTCACTTGCTAACATGCCATCTTTGTAAGTCATAGCATGTATTTGAAAGCGAATTTCCTTATCTGTAAGCCAGGCGTACTATTGTGTCTCTGGCAATGCTGTCGTCAGTATTATAGTGACTGTAATTGAAGTGGTTGACATTTATAAGGCACATATGAATGATAGCTATTAAATTTTTTATATTTCCATTTGGGGAAATGTGGTTGTTAGGGAGGATAGAATTTTTCTGTTAAGACTTCCCTGAAATTGAAGATAAATTAATTGTCCCTTATGTTTGTGCTTAGAGCCTGTGGAAATGTTCATCTTTAAACATGATAACCTATGTCTTTCTACCAGTGATCGATAAGGATAACAAATGCATTTTATTTCTTTTTACTTTTTAATTTCACATTAACATGAGGTTACAAATGATTAGCAGGTATAATTTACTAAATCTTCTATTCGCGCAATGTTAAGTGTTTGCTCAATTTCACTAAAAAGAATAAAATATTTGAAGAATATTAGAAAGAAAGAAAATTAGAAGAAATTTTTTTTCAAATATTCTCATCTGTGTCTATACAACACTCACATATAAAAGATTTGTAGGTTTTTTTTAATGTGTCAAAGTTTATTATTTAGTGTAGTTTTGTATTTAAATAGCCTTAAATTTACATTAAAAATGTTTTTTAAACTAGTTTTCAAATATGAATAATTGCCTTATCTTTTATTGAATGAAAACATTTAAACACACTCCAACGAAATTTGACCTTATGATTACTTGTTAATACACAGTGAAAAATATCTATCTAAATTATTACTGGTATTATTTTTTGATAAGTAGCAATTATTCACCTCTAAAACCTAATGAAGATCATCTATTAATTGGTTTTGTGGTCTCATATGTCGATATTTTTCTTTAAAAATTACAAAGCAGCTCACTTAAATTTCTCTTGAGTCTGTTAAACCATAATTTCCAGCAACAAGGCCATGGTTAATGATGACAAAAAGAACACATTTATGCAACAAAAGTGTGTACATATTCCTTCCAGAAGCCAATGATCGGTTATACGAAGCAGCATAAAAGCAATTTTTGCCAGCTTTCAAGCAGCCAACTAAATTAAATTTCATTGTCATTATTTAACAAAACATTGTAATACGTCTGACTCTGTGATATGGTCTAGCATGCTAATCCCTTAGTCAAAAAGTGTACAGACTCGTGGCAAAAACAAAATGTTTATGCTGCATGGAACTTACTAGACACATATAACCAGAGGTTAATTTTAAAATTGCAATACAATTATAATAATACTCAATGTAAAGCTTGCATAAAACAAATGCCTACCATCTTACTTTTTGAAGTAAAGTGCAAGCATTTAAATAAGAAAATTAGACTGCTTAATCCAAAAAGAATGTTCACTATTCCTTTTGCATTTAGTTTTATCAAAATAGATGATATTTGTTCAGGTAACATTCTTTAGCATCTGAGTTTATGTCTTTTTTTTTTATATACATGTAAAAACCCATTAAGTACCCATGACACTGCATCGTCGATACCAATACTTTCAATGTCCTATTTTACAGATGGGAAAACCAAAACCCATAGAGGTTAAACAACTTGGCCAAGATTATGAACCCTACATATGCAAGAATCTGGAAAATGCAGGTCTATTTCAATGTTTTCAATAAAGAATGTATGAAGTTCATTAATAAATTAGAATGAAGATGGAATATTGATCACTTAAAGTGTTTGGTATTTAATTGATCTTAAATCACAAGATTGAAGTTGAGTTATTTACATCTGATGAAAACAAACGACCTTTTCAAATAATAACAGCTATATATTATTTATATTAATAGTCAAATTATAATTTAAATAATACTTGTTTATAAGGCCAGGCAAAAGTCAACCTTTTTACTATCATATTCATTAATGATCAAAAAAATAGAACATTAATACACCGTTATTGCAATAAACAAGAAAATTCAATGAGCCAAAATTTTAGTTTCTAAATACAACATGCCCTATGCAGGAGTTATTTTGTATAACAAAGAGCCTGAAATTTGAGGCTACTTGAATCCTATCTCTCAATAAAGAACTCTGGCTACTGCAATCTCAGTGAACAATATCTCTAACTGTAAAGGAGATATATTAAGACTGTACCATAGGGGCGGCACCTGTGGCTCAGGGGGCAGGGCACCAGGCACCAGACCCATATTCCGAGGGTGGCAGGTTCAAACCCAGCTCCGGCCAAACTGCAACAGCAACAAAAGAAATAGCTGGGCATTGTGGCAGGCACCTGTAGTCCCAGCTACTAGGGAGGCTGAGGCAAGGGAATCACCTAAGCCTAGGAGTTGGACGTTGCTGTGAGCTGTGAGATGCCATGGCACTCTACCGTGGGCCATGAAGTGAAACTCTGTCTCTACAAAAAAAAAAAAAAAGTACCATGTAGGATTGTGGGAGGATTTAAATGTATGAGAAAACACCCTTAAAAGTTCATCATGCATAATTGCATGGTTAATAAATGCTACCTTAAATACAGCCTGGACCTAAAATCTGAACGGGCGACTGTTTTAACAAGTAGGAAGGCCACCATTTATAAACACATGTACTGTTAACTCTCACTATTCAACTTAAAAGTAATTATTTCCCCTGTACTTTAGGTCAGCATTTTATTCATATCACAAATACACAGGTATTGTAAGATATATTAATTGTTTTAATAAAAGTAGGTCAAAATTAAATATACAGCTATAGTTGGAATTATGTTTCATTTATTGGATTCTTTAGTTATTAAAATATTTGATATTTTGATAGTTATTTAATATTTTTAAAGTCTTAAATCACATCAACCTAACAACTTAGGCAATATTTCAGATACTTAACACTAAATAGACTCAGATGAAATTTCTAAGATTCCAGAATTAAGTAACAACAGACAATAGAATTTAGTGCATGGAATTTCATTCCCTGGAATCCCAGAATATGTTTCTCAAATCAGACCTTCACCACTAACTGGATGCCCCTGGGGGAGTTTCTTGACCTCCCTTCTCTGTGCAAGGCTTAATGAAAGGAACTACATAAAGTATTTTGAGTATTAAAGAAAATAATTTACTCAAAGCACATAACAGAGTTCCTGTAACAAAATAAAGATACAATGACTGTATAAATTTGGCAGGTGTCATTGACAAGGCTCCTACATTATATAAGTTTCACTTTCCTTGAAGTCAGATGGGCTGTGTATGGATAGTGTTCCTTCAGCAAAGGGACTTATTCTCCGTGCAGGTGACAGGACTGCCATTTTCTGATGCACATCTTGCTTTAGAAGGGAAGAGAGATGTTCTCTGACTAACAAGTATCTTTATATAGCACATCCATAAAGTTTGTGGGCAATTTACTATGTTAAACTATTTTAAATTGCACACAAACTTTATATCCACTCTGTATATCTACCTCCTGTAGAGAACTGAAATCACTACAATGAGAAAATCTAAATGAAGTTTTGCTTAAGATTATTGCTCTCAAGTTTCAAAAACAATATATGAGTTTATATATATATATATATAGAGAGAGAGAGAGAGATACACACACACACATATATACACACACTAATAAAAGTTAATATGAATATTTGTTTAAAAATATAATACATGATACAAACCAATAAATTAAATTGTCTAATATCCAATATTGGAAATAAATGCTTTATTTTCATGTACAGTAGATTCTGTATGGTTTGAGAATAAGAAGCAAAGCTTCATAGACAACATGGCACCCAAATAATGCATAAAGAGGAACTCATTTTTAGTTATTCATATAACATCAATCATTTTGATATGACTTACCTTAATTTATCAAAAATGTACTAATTAATAATTTAATAGGGCAGTGCCTGTGGCTCAAGGAGTAGAACACTGGCCCCATATACCGGGGGTGATGGGTTCAAGCCCAGCCCTGACCAAAACTGCAAAAATAATAATAATAATTTAAGAGATAAAAAATTAAATTATATGTGAAAATACTTATCGAGGCAATTTCGTGAGTAAAACTCAGTCCAGGAAAAACTTCAGATAACATTGAATCCCTTGAATGACAAGGTCCAATTAGTTAAATGATTGTAAACTTTTAACATTTTCTGTCATCATCCTAACAGTTATTAAGTACTACACACAGAATATTAAATAATACCACAAAATTTTCCATGCTAGTAAGAAATTAACCACAATTACTCTTACACTTTTTAAATAATATGAGCAGTTGCTCACATACCAAGAACACGGGTTTCCATTATACCTTTATTCTAAAATCCTGTTTGTGAAAACCCTTGCTAGATATACTGCTTGTAGTCTAATGGATTACTCCTCGAAGATACATTTATTAAGAACCTGCTAAGTGCCAGGTAAAGTCTAAGTAAACCTATTTCTTTTCTTTCTTTCTTTTTTTTTTAATCAAGCTTAACATCAATTTACTTCACTGTATTATAACTTATTATTTTTCCTATTTTCCTTCCCACATTACCCCTTTTAGTGAGTGACACATCAATAATCATGAAAGCATAAACATTTATACTATTGCAAGATGAATAAAAACATTCTTAATATATTATCAATTACAGTTTCAATTTAGAAAAAAAGCTTTTACCCATGAACTTAGAAAAGAAGCTTTTAGAATGTTTTCTTCTTAAATAGCACGGAATTAAATTATGTACCTTGTGTAAAAAACGTAGCAAAAATGTGCATATTATAAAAACTGGCTGGTTAGAGGTATCCTCGGACTGATTTAGAAATCAATGAAAGGTTACGTGTTTTTATTATTTGTAAAAACATTTGCATAGAATAGTATTTTATAAGTGGTACTGGAAATAGAATCCACTTAAGGGCTTTAAGTATTTCCATCATACATATGCAAATATTTGTGTGTACATACAAAAAATATTTAAATATATTTGTGTAACTGCTTGTATTTTAAGAGATGATGATATTTATTCATAATTTATGTATGAGTTTGACAGAATCTATCAAGAAAACTTACATTAAAGTTTTCTAAATATGTAACACAATGGAAGTGATCAAGAGTAAAAAGTCCATACCTATTCATATATAAATTACAGAGCTACCACTAACAGCCAATTACTAAAAGTGTAACTCTCAATGTAAGTAAGATTTATTCACTATCTAAAGCACATATCATAAACCAGGATGTTTTTTCTTATCCTGGTTTCACAATTCTGTTTGTGAATGCATCCTAGAAGAACTGCTGCATACCCGGTTGCTGAATACCACTATGGTTGCCTTCAAAGCACTCCCCTTGGTAAGCTATGCACCAACACCAGCACCTACTCCACCCTTGAAAGGAATTTTGGAACTCTTTTTCTGGCCATCAAAGTTGTCCTATCACACTCAAAGTACTGCATGTCATCAAAATGTCTTCCTTTCAGTATTCCCTTTATCTCTAGGTAAAGAAAAAAAGACATTGGGGTCAGATCAAGTCATTAGGGAGAGTGTCACAATATGGTTATTTGTTTAATGGTGAAAACTCCCTCACAGACAGTAGTGTGTGAGCTGGTGCATTGTTGTGATGCAAGAGCCATGAGTTGGTGAAAAGTTCAGGTTATTTTCATCAAATGTTTTCAAGCAGCTTCTTAGCACTTCCAAATACTAGACTTAGTTAACATTTTGTCTAGTTGGTACTATTCATAATGAATACCCTCTGATATAAAAAAAGGTTAGCAACATCTTTTTGATTCTTGTCCTGATGCAACATTTTTGGTTGTGGAGAATTGGCTGGCTTCCCCTGTGAACTTTGATTCTTTGTTTCTGGGTCCTTGTATACTTGGGTTTCATCACTGGTGGTAATGATAGCTCAAAACGTTGAGTGGTCTCTTCAAAATATCTTAGCAACTTTGATTCTTCTTTGCTTTTGCTCTTTGGTGAGCTTTTTCGGGACAGTTTTTGCCCATCTTTTCGTGCCAAGAGTTTCTGTTAAGATTTTCCTTTTTCCTAAGAAAATGACATGAAGGCTGTGTTGACCAGTTTGATGAAAATATTTCAGATTGTATATAGAACCAGCACACTGTACCCCCATGACTGCATTAATGTACACAGCTATGATTTAATAAGAAAAATTATTTTTGAAAGGAAAAAGAAGATTTTTCCTTTTTCTTTATCAATGTTGCTCTGCTATGCTTCTCACAGTCAACTAATGCTTTTGCCATACAATTTGATAAATTTTTGTAATATTTTCATCAGTTTTGCTCACACTGGTCACCCAGACTTCTCTTCATCAGCAATTCTTTCTGTCACCTCAGAAAAAAACGTTTAATCTCTTTATACATTGTTATTTGTTTCATGGCATTATATCCTTAAACTTCGACTAACATGTCCCAGATTTTAGTACCACTCTTGCCAAGTTTAACAGTAAATGTAATGTTTTTCATTGTTCTAATTCAAGCTCTGACATTCTCACCAGACATATGAAAACACACAACAATAATGAAGGCCACTCACAAGACACCCCCACATGTCAAAATGAACACAGCTGTATGTACCAAGGCACTAATGTACCAAGATGGCAAAACCTTACTGAGCTATTTGTACAGTGCTGCCAACATAAGCACACAGTGACAAGTTCATGAACTTAACTTTCAGATCTTTCCTTTCTCAGATTGGGATTTATACAAATAAAGCTCCTTGCAGGCAGAGGAGCTGGTCTGTTTTGTCAATGCTGGATCTTTCTAGCCTAGGACAATGCGTAGCACATAGTATAAATAAATATTTGCTGAATGAATCAACAACTAAAATATGAGAAGAGATCTCAGTGGTCTTTCATATTCTATTTAATAAAAAATGTTTCATTAATTATCACAACATTTTGAATGAGGAAGAGAGGGATAGTCACTGTTATAGTCCAAAACTGTGTTATCCTCTCTACTACATTAAAAAATCTGGGGTCAGGCGATGTGACTCATGCCTGTAATCCCAGCACTTGGGAGGCTTAGGAGGGTGGATTGTCTGAGCTCAGGAGTTCAAGACCAGCCAGAACCGGAGTCAGACCTCGTCTCTAAAAAATAGCCGTGTTTTGTGGCGGGTGCCTGTAGTCCCAGCTACTTGGAAGGTTGAAATAAGAGAATAGCTTAAACTCAAGTGTTTGAGGTTGCTGTGAGCTATGACACCACAGCACTCTACCCAGGGTGACAAAGTGAGATTCTGTCTCAAAAACAAGACAAAACACTGGAATCTTAAGTTTGGAGGTAGAGGAAAGTGCATGGTTTCAACTATGACTGAAACTGTAGGGATTTTTAAAAATGTATTATGACAAAGGAAAAGCTTTCATTCTTGCAGTTACAAAGATTATTTCCTAAATCTTGTTGGCATTTAAAATAAAGTACCTCTTAAAGTGTAAAAACATTAATATCCTTGAAAATATTTGTGATAAATGTTTTACTTCTTGAATCTAAGATCATATTGAAACAAAACATACATATTATTATGTATGCTTTGCTGACATTGATAAATGGAAATAAGTACAAATAAAAGAAGAATAACATTGAAGTCAAGTAAAAATATAAATAAATAAACAAATAGTTATTTAGATTCTCTGTCCTTGGTTTTTATTGGTTCTACCAGAGGGCATGTGTATATTATGGCTATCTGTCAGCACCATCATTTCTTTGGTGGGAGTAGAGTATATAAAGGGTATGTATCATCAGTGAAAAGGTAAACACTTATCTTTCCTAGACTCAATGCCTAAAGCTGCTATTTTTCTTCAACATATGTTCCATGATTCCTACTTTGAAAAAATTTTGACCAATGAGAGAAATGTATCAAACATATCAGCCCTGTAATTGTTCAGATCAATATTGGCCTGACCCTGGACCTAAACTCAGGTAACATCTGGACTCTAAGTTGTAACATTTCTCTTTTGGTTTAGGCTTGAACTCCTCACACCCCATATTCCTAGGCTGCTCTTCAGATTACAGACAGCGCCTGATTATGATGGTTGAATTCACAATTTTTCAACGTTATGATGGTGTGAAAGAAATATGCATACATCAGAAATCATGCTTCAAGTACCCATACAACCATTTTGTTTTTTATTTTCAGTATAAATTTCAATAGAATATTAGACATATTCAATAAGTTGTTATAAATTAGGCTTTGTATTAGATGATTTTGTCCAACTGTAAAGATTAGTGTTATCATCATGTTTAAGTTAGGCAAGGCTAAGCTATAATCCTTGGTAGGTTAGGTGTATTAAATTTACTTTGACTTACGATATAATCAGTTCTACAATGTGATTGCCAGGTGTAACCCCATTTCAAGTTGAGGAGCATCCATATATCCAATACTCTGAACGTCAGAGATGTGACAAGAGTGTCGATATTCTAGCCAGTTTCTGTCTGTCCCTTCATTTACATTGCTGGTACTCTATTGCATATCCCCCTCCATATTGTATATGGGGTGAATTTTATTAGCATAACTACTGGTATAAATCTATAAGGAATTCATAAGTCCTACTTACTTCTTTTACCCACATTGGTAACCGAAGCTCAGAGATACCTAAGTGGAGTTTACAAATTTCATTTTAATACTGTGTATTAATACTGTATTAATTTCATTTTAATACTATTAATACTGTATTAACTTCCTGACTTTAAGCTGCAAGAAGCAGCACAGCCCTAAAAATTTTCCATCTGGGACTTTTTTCTCCACCCTGATGCTTCTTCTTGAGTTTTATCTATGCTTTGAACGTGAACAAATTCAAGATTTGAAAAAGGAAAAACATTGATGGCAGCACAAGAAAACATGTTGCTTGATTATAAAATGTGTATGTATGTATATATACATATATATATGTAGCGAGAATTAAGATATGAGGCAAAATATTCAATATAATTTTAAGCAGCCAAGCATAGTCTATGAGTTCATAATTTTCAAGTAGTTCATGTTCTTGAATAAAAAATAAATTAACCTAAGTATAATTTTTTTCAATACAAAATGAAGGTTTTTTTTTTAATAAAGAAGTATATATCTTTTGATTATCAGAATATATTGAAAGAGGACATGCTTAGAGGCAAGAAAATATACATTAATTCCAGCTAGAGTTTGGGGTAGAACAGTTCCTCTTAATTTGGGTAAAAATATGAATATATATAGTGTTTAATTCTAAAGAGTTAATAGTATCGAGTAGCCTAACAGAAAGATAATAAAGATAAAGAGACTTTGTAAATATTGAGCCACTGCTTCTGATATAATGCAGGGCTAATTTCCTATGAGCTTCGGGTGACAACATTTTCATTAACTGATTAATAAATCACAATGATTTGTGTGTGTTTCTTTGTAATATTTTATATATATTTCTTAGAAATAATCATTTAAATGTAGTGTTCCTGTATAATAATAAATCGCAAATTTTTTTTCCTATAACATGACCTAAAATTTCTTCACCTTACAACATTGCTGTCTACTGAGCTTTTGTTGTGGTTGTTGTTCTCTCATGAATCCACACGGTTAACCTCTTTCTCACGTTTCCATAACTTCATCACTCACTATAGTTGTTACATTAAAACTTTCCAGAGCAGCCTCACACACAGATCAGTGAACTTTCTGTTTCTTGTCCTGGATGAATCGTGCTACTGATTCATTAATAATGAATTCACGCCCAACTGCCTGTAGCTATCACCTGTACGGAGCTGCTTCAACACATGTCTGTTCTCCAAGAGACACTTCACAGTTTTCTAGTGCCCAGGATCACTGGACAGCACCGCAGCATTCCACTTGCAAGGCATTTTAAACAGCGAATCACTGACAAAATGCACAGATATATGAAATCATGGCATTAAAAAGATTATAAAAAGAACACTTGTGGGCAGTGCCTGTGGCTCAAAGGAGTAGGGTGCTGGCCCCATATGCGGGAGGTGGTGGGTTCAAACCCAGCCCCAGTCAGAAACTACAAAAACAAAAACAAAAACAAAAACAAAAAACACTTGTTTACTGTGTGAGAGCTGGAACAAGACAGCAGAATATCTCCTTGTTTGACTTTACCTGAGAGAGTACACTTTGAGCTACTCAATTATTTTGCACCTCTGTGAATGTACTTAGCTAATCTTTCTTAGTCATTAGCACTTTGATATTGATCTAGGGGTTAGATCAATAGTGAGTAAGTGAATGGGCAAATAGGGAATCTACAAATAATTCAGATCAGCTGCATATAGAAGAAAGGTGGCTGAGGCGTATGACTTAGCGCTATTGCCCAGTGCCTATCTTGCGTGAACACCTGCTTAGGGTTTAATTACTACAGTTTTCAGAGAGATGTGTTCATTGTCAGTATCAAGACATCATTGGTACTGTCTCGAGTTGTGTGATATTTTGAATTTTTGTTATGCTTGCTTTTGATTTATGAACACAGTTAAATTAATGTCATCTTTTCAGACCTAATTTGTTATAAATTATTTGGGAAACCACTTCATTACAGTGATGTGTAAGTATATAGAGGGTATTTTTGCCGCAATTTTCCAGTTATTAGGCTTTAATACTTGTATGTATTGAAATTCAAAAATAAATGACCTCATTTTTGTTTGTAGCAACAATTTATTAGTTATGTGCTCTCCGGAACAGTGTTATTTTGTGAACTAGCAAATTACTTATCAATACAGTTACATAAAATTGATGGGTTGTAGAGCATTATTTTGAAGTGCACAATTAGTTATATGTAGTCAACTGTTGATTTTACAAAGTGAATATGCGTTACAAGCAATTTGCCTATTGTGTGTTACTTTTTTTCTTTCTAATTTATGATAGTCCTTGGTGCGCTCCAGTGTAATGCGCAGAAAGAGGATTAAGTGAGTAGCAAAATATGTTCACTACCTTATATTTGATGGGTCCACCTATTAGATTGTTGGTGTAGGTTTAGCCACTATAAACATCATTGCCTTATATACATTAGTCAATATTCCCAAAGACATTTGTCTTTATTGATTGCTTGCATAGTCATATATGCCCAACAACATATACAAAATCAGAAAAACCCATTTTATAAGAAAAGTTAGGAATATAGTAAAACAACAAGGAGAAGTAGATGTAAGAAAGAATAACCAAATTTGAAGACTATCTTCTTTTTAATATGTGTGTTGAACATATAGTTGCCTAATAATTACTATGGACTATGCACTGTTTTAAGTACTTTAGAAAAATTAATTCATTTAGTACTCATAATGGCCGTAGGAAATGTTTTTATCGTGAATGGCCGTAGGAAATGTTTTTATCGTGATGGCCATTTTACAGATAAGAACATTTAGCACTAAACTTTTGGTAAATGGTCCATTCTTAAACACGGAGTAAGTGACAGAGTCAAGGTCAGACTCCAGGCAAACTGCCTGAAGAGTCGATGCTTTAATCACTGTGTGAGGCTTTCAGTTACTGTGGGCTTTTCAAGTCTTGGTGTTATTCTCTATTATTCTCCTATGCACTTTTGACCTTGGTTCCTCCAAATTTCAAACAAAAATCTAACCTGTTTTTGAGGGATTTCCTTAACATATGACATGTACTTTTACTCATAGAGAAGGAGAAACACTCTCCCTTTCCACCATGGAATGAAAAGGAGAAAGTGCAGAGAACACTAGCCATATTTTTGAAGGCATGAGGATACCTAATACCATTTATCACATTAGCGAATTTTCACCATAGGAATCTCTGGGAAATAAATAACATGACTCCCTTAGACATGTTTATTTTGTGTCAGTATATAAGACAGACATATTTCACTATTGTTTCCTAAGATTTTTTAAATTATTTTATATATTTTTGTGACCAAGTCTTACTCTGTGACCCAGGCTTGAGTACAGTGGTATGATCATACTGTACTGTAGCCTTGAACTCCTGGGCTCAAGTGATCCTCCTGCCTCAGCCCTCCAAGTAGCTAATAGTACTGGTGTATGCTACTGTGGCCAGATAATTTTTTCATCTTTTGCTGAGACAGGGTCTCATTATGTTTCCCAGGCTGGTCATGAACTCCTGGCCTCAAGCAATCCTCCTCCTTTGACCATCCAAAATGCTGGAATTACAGACTTGAGCCACTATGCCTGGCCTTGTTTTCTAAGTTAAAAGAAAAATCACTGAAAAAAATCAATATAGAAATAAGTTGATTTTAGCCAATCTTAAATGTTTGTTTTTCTAAATGTTGAAACAATATGGATATATTTTATCATTTTAAAGGCAGTTAATTTTGGAATACTTTTTAGAAGAAGGTAGGAAACAGTATGCTTCCTCAAAGTAGTAACTAGAAATTTACATGATTTTCTTCAAAAGAACATACAGACCAGTCTTGTAGAATAAGAAATCTTTTAAACAGTAGTACCTTAGTAGTATTTCTCATTGTAAGTATAGTGATATTGGAAATAAGTGAACAGTATAGCAAAATAATTGAAGAGCTGCATTATAACAGCCCTAGGAAAGGGCCAAATGTAGTTTACTGATCTTTTTTGTGTACTGTTTAATAAACAGAATGTACCCCCTTTAATAATAGTTAGTGTTTCTGAGTGTTTCAAATAATCAAATAAGTATTCCTAGAATTTTAAATCCATTGCCATTTTTTTCCATAAAGAATCTAAGTAGAAAATGTATTCTATAACATAGAAAATTTTCAGTGCATTTATGTATTAATTAAAGATATCTAATGCTCTTTCATTCTGGGATCAGGCCATAACAACAGGATGTAAGAATCATTAAAGCTTAAAAAATTACTGTTATCTAAATGGTCTATGAACACACAGTGAAAGGCTTTATCCATCTGAAGGCAACTCTGTATAAAAATTACAAATTGAGTTTCGCTTCCATTCATAAGCCAAATTATTTGTCCAGAGACACAGGATGAATCACCACTGAGTCCCTTTTCTTCCCCTAGCTCTTCAGACTCCATCTTTGAATATAGATATACCACAGAATGGACAACTTCAAAACAAGCTTAGGATGGATCTTATTAGCCTGGCAAAATAGCACCCTCATTTTCTCTAATTTCATTCTTTTTCCACTTTAAATTTATATGCTCAAACTTCAACTTGGCTATTTCAAACATTCAAAAACCCCATGTTTAAGTTCACTTTCTTGCCCCTGCAACTAAGCTCCTGCCGTCACTTGCTATGCAGAAAAGTTCATTCAGCAGGTGCAGCGGCAACATATTTTCTTATGCCCTGACCATCTCATTCCACTGAAGTGGTCAAGGAAATGACTGCCTTCAAGAAACCAAAAGCTGTTTGACATAGATTAGGCGAAAATGTACTGTAGAAAATGAGGAAAAGGACTTTCTTCTGATTATCACTGATCATGACTTTCACAATGTTATACATAGAAAGGTCTATTGAACAATTTAATTGGTAAAACTTTAATTGGTAAAACTTTTCTGAGCAATTGCAACTTCTTAAATAACCATTTATTTATTACTTTTCTTATTCAATTTGTACTTTCCTTCTTTGGAAACTATTTTTCCCTGTACATGTGTGCGATTTGTTCAGACAAATCAATCATTCTCTCTTAGAGTGATATTTGTGCTTTGTTGATCATTATTTTTTCACCATATCAGCACAATTGGCCTTAGGTATCACTTCTGGCATCTACTGCCCGTCCCCAATGATTTCTGATTTGCTCCACATTGGAATAAACTGGAAAGATTTTTCAAAACCTCTACCTGATACCCTTTAAACTGGGATCTCCACAGACTGCAACAGAGAGGTAAAGCTGAATAGGAACAGACATCATTTTGCTTCTGTTGTATTTTTTGTTTGTTTCAACTTTTCCTGGTTATGCCACTGTGCGGCAAAGATTGAAAACTTATTTGTTCGTGGTCACAATCCTATGAGCAATTAAAGGCAAATATTATCTCTGCCAGAGAATAAATACCACCACAGAAAGCATGCTATCTTTGCCCACACACCTGGAAGAAACCTAGAACTCAGCTTCAGAGACCAGGAGGAAAAACACACTTTGGTACTTTTTCTGTTGTTTTCATTTTAGTTTGGTATTTTGTTTTTATTATTATTGGGGATTCATTGAAGGTACAAGAAACCAGGTGACATTGATTGCATTTTTTTAGGTAAAATCCCTGTACCTTTGAGATGGTGGTAACTGGGCATCCTATCACAGGGCCAACATGGTCATTCATTTGACCACATAGGTCTCTTGTTACCTGTGTCTTACAAAACCTTTCATGTTCAGGCAGCACCTGTGGCTCAAAGGAGTAGGGTGCCAGCCCTATATGACAGAGGTGGCAGGTTCAAACCTAGCCCTGGCCAAAAAACTGCAAAAAAAACCCTCAAAACCTTTCAGGTTCTGATCTTCCCATCACATGTCTCCCCTAGAGTGTCTAGAGGTGGCCCCTCTAGATAAATAGAACTGAAGCTTCATTTCAGGTCCCCACAAGCCTCCCAGCCATTTGGAAGATCACAAGACCAAAGCATAATAAAATAAATGATACCTGGTCAATATCCATGATATTTTACAGCCATTAATTGACCTTCACAAGAAAATAGCACAGATTAAGAAAGAACGTTCTGTAGAAGAAATTTTGTGTTTTTTGAATTTTTATTTTTTAAATTTTAATTGAAGAATTAAAATTGTTATGAATTTATGGGGTACTATGTAATATTTTAATATAGATATGCATTGTGAAATGATTAAATCAAGCTAATTATAACATATTTATTGCATTATGTACTTATTTCTTTATAGTGAGAACACTGAAATCTATTCTTTTAACAATTTTGAAATACATCATACATTATCATTGGCTATAGTTGCTGTAGTGTAAAGAGATCTCTAAAATGTATTCCTCCTTTCTAACAGAAGCTTTGTACCCTCTAGCTAACATCTCTCCCCTTGCCCCAGCCCAAAGCCTCTGCTACCCATTCAATTCTCTACTTCTATGAATTTGTTTAGATTTTTCTTCTACTTGTTTAGATTACACATAAAAGTGAGATCATGCAATAGCTGTCTTTCTCTGAGTGGCATATTTCACCCAGGACAATGTTAAAACCATCTATGTTGTCACAAATGTCAGAATATCCTTCTTTTTAAAGTGTGTATGCTATTGAATTATGTATATATATCATATTTCATTTATTTAATCATTTGCTCATGGACACATAAGTTGATCCTGTATCTTAGCTATTGTAAATACTGCTGCAATGAACATGGGAAGGTGGATATCTCTTTAACATACTGATTTTAAATTCATAGAAAATATACCCAGAAGTGGAATTCCTGGATCATATGATAATTCTACATTTAGTATTCTAAGGAACCTGAGTGTTTCCACAATGGCTGTGCTAACGTGAATTCCCATGAACAATGTGCAAAGCTCCCCTTTCATCCACATTGTCATCAACCCCTGATTTCTCTCATCTTTTTGGTAATAGTAATTCTAACAGGCGTGAGATGATATCTAATTGTGGTTTTAATTTTTGTACCTTTACTATTAGAATTATGTTAATGATCACTTATAGTTTTATATCTGGATAATTTTTAGGCTTTGTGAACTATAAAGCAGTAATGTTTAAGATAATAAAATAGTATTAATATTTTATGCCTACAAATAACTTATGCAATGGAGCAAAGTAACTAATTGATTTTAGTTTATTAGAACAAAAGAAGATTTTACAAAGAAATGATCACATTTGAATATCTGTCTAATTAATGAGAGACAACTCCTTAGTGTCACCGAACATTAAACAGCTGTGTGGGTATTAGAAAAATGTAGTTTAATCAACACAGCTTCAACTTGAAATGTATAATTGCAATTACATTCTAAATAAATAAATATGAATAAATGAAAGACATTGTTAAAATTGAACTCTACATGTCCACTTAGATAGTTCCCTTGACTCTCAAGACTTTCCGACCTTAAAAGGAAATAGAGTCTTATACAAATTCTACTGAGATTTCTCTAATGGACAATTTTTCATACTTTATATCAATATCAACAAGATATTTTCAACTGTTTCCCAATCTTGGTTAATTTATGCTAATCCTTCCTGAATTAGAAGTCAGAACCAATTCACTACCCTTTATGTACTTTATTCTAGCTGAATTACTTATATATTACTTATTACATTACCTGAAAACCAGTTCATATAAATCATCACCTAGTAAACTTGTGAAATGTCAAATTTTAAAGCCTTGTTTTGAAAATTTACCTTATGTTGTAGCATGTTAAGAAGTATGGTAAAGATTTGTTTAAGTTTTTTAATTATAAAGATGATAAAATGATACATTCGTATACTTTTATATATGGATACCTTATGCAAACAATAATGGATCAGAATATAGAAAGTTTACTCAGCTCTTCAAAGTTCCTGAGTCTTCCTCCAAGCATAAGATTTGATACCATTTTTACTTTTACCATCTTAGATTACTTTCACCTGTTTTGAAATCATAGACATGAAATAATACTGTTTTGCTTCTTTGTCTCACTCTTTTTATTAATATTGTGAGTGGCACATTCAGTCACATTATTGAAATGAACTTAACCATTCTAACGTTTACTATGGTTATTTGGCTGGTTCAAATTTTGGCTATTATAAAATATTTTTATAAAAAATTCCCATGATTTTGGTGAACATTCCTCAGGAGAATATAGCTAAGACAAAGGCAGGGGACAGGCAGAGGCTGGAATTGACACCTGAGTGTAAACTCTAATTGCTTGCTGCCCAAAGCTGAGTTTCTTAGCAGCTCTAGCAGCCTCTGACTTGCAGAGGAATATAGCTGGGACAGAAGGTACGGCTGGAATAGAGAGAACTTCCACAGTCTAAATTCTTCCCCTGCTGGACTAGACTCAGTTTTCCAAGTGGGCACCTCGTCCTCAGGGGAATATAGCTGAGACAAAGGCAGTGGGCAGGCAGAGGCAGGGATTAACACCTGAGTGTAAATTCTAATTGCTTGCTGCCCAGGGTTGAGTTCCTTATCAGCTCCAGCAGCCTCTGACTTACAGAGAAATTTAGCCGGGACAAAAGGCAAGGGGGTGGAACTGAGAGAACTTTCACAGCATAATTTAAACATGAAAGGCCCTCCTGCTGAACTCATATTTCCTGGTGACTATGGCAGTTGTAAACCTTGGGAGCAATTGCCTAGCAATTGAAGTGAATAGGGTCACGGAATTAGAGTATTATGAGTGACTGGTTGCAAGGTGGGGAAGGAGGTATTAACCTTCCTAGACTAATTCATTTGTTGGGTGGGTCCCTTTGCCCTCACGAAGCACTGGAGCAAGTTATATCTGAGCTGCAAGCAGACCCCTGTTATCTAGCTGCCAGAGACATTTGAATTCTTGCACCTGAAACTGGTGCTGATTGGGAAAACAGATTTGGAAACATTGTTGCTAGAATGTTTCCAGATTT
>CAUYQV010185211.1:0-17237 GCA_963574575.1 Galagoides demidoff
GACTGTGCGACCCTCCCCAGCAGGAGTCGATGGCAGCCTCTGGCTAGCAGGGCTCTGGGAGGCAGGCGCGGCTCAGTGACCCAACCCAGCAGAAGTCAATCACCTTCATGGGCCACCAAAACCCGGAGGTGGATGCCTGGCGGGGTATGTAGCCCTCCCTGTCTGGCGTCAATCCTGGTCACGGACACCTAGGTCTCGGGAAGTGCAGATAGTAGCTGGGAAGACAGCTGAGCACAGAATGCGCTGACTGAGGGTGATCCGTCTGCATGCAGAAAGCGTGGATCAAGCAGTTCTCCTGGTGAAGGACTGGGACAGGGGCTTGGTCTTGAAAGGGTGGGTGGATGCTGTTCTTGGGTCTCCTCTCCCTATCTCTGCCGGCAAGGGGAGGGAGAGTGGACTGGAAACTCAAAATGGCAGTGGGAAGGCCAGTTCCACTTTTCTGCCTGGGAGAGGGTTTCGAGTCTCAACTGGGTTCCTCCAGGGTAGTAAACTTCCCTGTTGGCAGCTCTTACTCATGGAGTGAGAGAATATGTCCTCAGTTTATCGGTGGCCTGTAGGAGACTCAGAGGAGCGGTTGAAGAGGAAACAAAGGAAAAGCGCACATTTCTTGGGGGAGCGGATGGGTGCTATTCCTTTGGGGTGAATTATGTACCTATGGATTGTCCTCTAGGAGTCTCCACCTGTCTCAGAAGAGGTGTCCTGCTGGTATCACTCTTCTCTCTCAGCTGGGCTCCCAGTTTTTGACTTTGTTGGGGGTTTCTCCGGATTTTATCCTTTCTTCTGAACAGGAGCTACTGTCAGAGACTGGTGCCTGTTGGCCATCTTGACCCTCCCCCTAACTGGGTGTTTTTCTGTACATGGTTTTTGAAAGAGAAGAAATTACTGTGAATTATTTACATAACTTTTGAAAAAGAAAGGCTTACTGTTGACAGTTGTTTTTTTTTAACATCTGTACGGGAGTTTGTTATTTTTTTCAACAATTACATCTTATTATATTGTAAATATAGACCCATTACCAGAGGTTTACTACAGATTTTCTCTCTTTTCTTTTTTCTTTTTTGAGACGGAGGCTCAAGCTATCCCCCTGGGTAGAGTGCCATGGAATCACAGCTCATAGCAACCTCCAACTCCTGGGCTCAAGTGAGTCTCCTGCCTCTGCCTCCCAAGTAGCTGGGACCACAGGCACCCGCCACAACGCCCCGCCATTTTTTGGTTGCAGCCATCATTGTTGTTTGGCGGGCCCGGGCTGGGGATTCGAACCTGCCACCTTAGGTGTACGTGGTTGGCGCCTTAGCCAATTGAGCCACAGGTGCCGAGCCATCTCTTTTCTTTCTTTCTTTCTTTCTTTTTTTTTTTTTTTTTGAGACAGAGTGTCTTTATGTCGCCTTATGTAGTTTGCTCTGATGTCATAGCTCACAGCAACCTCAAACTCTTGGGCTCAAGTGATCCTCTTGCCTCAGATTTTCCACTTTTACCACTGACAGTGTCTTGCTCTTGCTCAGGCTGATCTCAAACCTGTGACCTCAAGCAATCCACCCGCCTTGGTTTTCCTGAGTGCTAGGATTACAGACGTGAGCCACCTCACCCTGCCAGCATGTATGTACCTTGATTAAATATTTCATTTATCTTCATTTAGAAGAACAGTTTTGGTGGATGTCATGTATGTGCTTTCAAGTTTTTCTTTTTTTGACACTTTGACTATATTGCCAATTCTTTTTTGATCTGTAAGGCTTCTATTGATTAATCCACTAGTATCTGACTAGAACATCCTTAGTGATAACACATCTGTTTTATCGTGGTGCTTTCAAGAGTCCCTTCTTATGTGTGACTTTCTTTTTCTTTAAAGACAGAGTTTCCCTTTATTGCCCTTGGGAGAGTGCTGTGGCATCACAGGTCACAGCAATCTGCAACTCCTGGGCTTAGGCGATTCTCTTGCCTCAGCTTCCTGAGTGGCTGGAACTACACGTGCCCGCCACAATGCCAGGCTATTTTTTTGTTGCAGTTCAGCCTGGGCCGGGTTTGAACCTGTCACCCTTGGTATATGGGGCCAGCACCCTACTCACTGAGCCACAGGCACTGCCCTTCATCTGTCTTTTTATGGGACTCTTTGTTTCTCCTAGCTGAAGTATGGTGAGGTTTCTTCATAGTTTATACCTTTTTACTTACATTTGAGACAGCTCAGTCATTTTCATTGTGTTTGGTACCTTTATTTTTCTGATTTTACTTAGTTGTCTGTATTATTCCTATTTGATGCATTTAGCATAATTGAGATGAAGTTTTCAGGTAATTTAGACATCTCTATTTTTTATGGTTAATTCCAGATTTTTTTTTTTCTGTTTTTGATTCTTTGGGTTATATCCCCCTAACATTTTGTATATGTTATAAACTTTCATTGATTTTTGAGGATTAGAACAGCCACCTTTCACAAACTTTGTGATAAGGATGTATCCTGTAAGACTCTGACACTCATTGCACTAAAAAGGGAGAACTGTACATTAAGGCAGTGTTTTGCCTGTGGAATTGCATAGTTATTTTTGGGTAAAAGAATTTTACTCCATGTCCTCCTAAGAGTTTCTCATCACTTTCTAGATCTTAATTTGTCTGTTACATTGGAGTCTTTCTGCTGCTATTATAATATTTTGCCTTTGAATTCAGCACCCCCAGTCGGTCTTACAAACTATAGCACCATTCCTTGCAGCACTCTCACTGAAGGGAGTCAGCAACCTTTCTTTGGAAACACCTTCAAAAACAAAAAGGATTAATACAGGTGTCACTTTTTTCCTTTTGAGGACAAAGCTGGGATTTAGAAGATCCATTTTCACCATTCTCTATTAAGATGACATAAATTCTGTGGTGGGGGTAAATATGACAAACTTTTCTTATTATTCTCCTTGGCTCTTTCATTAATATTATTATTGCTGATTTTTCCTTTTATTTTAGAAATATATATGGATATATTCACTTTATAAATGTATGTGTGTATGTATGTATCTTTTTTTATTCACTTATTTCAGTCTAAATAATTGTCACCCTGGGAAGATTGCTGTGTTGTCATAGCTCACAGAATCCTCAATCATGTGGCCACAAGAGATCTTCTTGTCTCAGCCTCATGTGTTGCTGGGACTAGAGGCATGTGCCACTGTGTGGGACTAATTTTTATATTTGTGCTAGACTAAGGGGGGGGGTCCAAACTATTTTCTGCTTTTTTTTCTTTTTTGAGACAGAGTCTCAAGCTGTCACTCTGGGTAGATTGCCTAAGCATCAGAAGTCACAGCAACTTCCAGCTCTTGAGCTTAAGCGATTCTCTTGCCAAAGCTAGAAGTAGGTGGGATTACATTCACCCACCCGAATGCCCAGCTAGTTTTTGATTGTCATTGTTGTTTGGCAGGTTGGGGCTATATTCAAATCTTACCTCACCAGTGTATGTGGCTGGCACCTTAGTCACTTAAGCTACAGATGCCGATCCAGATGGGGTTTCACATTTGTTCAGGTTGATCTCAAACACCTGTGCTCAAGTGATCTAGTCACATTAGTGTCCCTGAGTTCTAGAATTAAATATATGATCCAATGCCCTGCCTCTACATTATCTCTACAACTTCTGCTTACCTGTTATGCTGCATATTCTTACCTGATTTTCAGAATTCCCCAAAATGCAGTGTATACATGCAACATTTATTTATCTTTAAGATAATTGCTGCCTCTCTACTGTATTATGGCATCTTCCTAATGTTCTTAACATGATTTTGCAGATAAAATGTGTAAAGTATATTTCCTGGATTCTGAGAAAAATTGATTGGCTAAAATTGTTTAAATTTCTTTCAGCTCTATCTAATCATTCTACCTCAGACCATTGGCAAGAGCTGGGCACAAATATTTTATTTCCGGAGATGATCCTGAGCAGATCTCAAAGATGTGGCGCTGAGATCTAAAACTTTACAAAAGACTGGAAAGGTGTATATGAGTGTAAGCAGCAGAAAGCATGTTACAGTGGACTTGACGAATGTGTAACAGCTACCCTTGGCAAAGTCTTCCAATGTAGTAAATGTTTGAATGTTTTCAGACAGTTGTCAAATCTAGATAGACATAAGATGATATGTACCTTAGGGAAAACTTTTAAATGTAAAAAGTATGGGAAAGCCTCTAAGCTCTGCTCACACATCACAGAATATAAGATAACAAATACTGCAGAAAAACAATACAAATGCAAAGAAGGTAGCCAAGTCTTCCAATCTTGCTCAATAGTCCATACTGGAGAGAAACTCAACAAGTATGGAAATGATGGCAAATGTCTTAGCCGTAAATCAAAGTATCGTAACCATAAGATTTTGGAGAGTGGAGAAAAACCCTACAAGTATAAAGAATGTGACAAACTTACCAAGTGATACTCACACATTTATGGCCATAAAAGAGTTCATTCCAGAGAGAAACACTACAAATATCAAGATTGTGGCAAAGCCTTTAAATGTTATTCAAACCTTTCTGTACATAAAGTACTTCATTCTGGAGGGAAACCATACAAATGTGAAGAATGTCCCAAAGCCTTTATCAGGCACTCACTCCTCTCTAGGCATCAAAGAACTCATTTGGAAGAGAAACCTTACAAATATCAAGAGTGTGGCAAATCCTTTAACCAGTACTCAAGCCTCTCTGTACATCAAAGAATTCACTCTGAAGAGAAACCCTGTGAATGCCAAGAATGTGGCAAAGCATTTAAACAATCCTCAAACCTTTCTATACATCAAAAAATTCACTCTGGAGAGAAACTCTACAAATGTCAAGAATGTGGCAAAGCCTTTAACTGGCACACACACTTTTCTGCACATCAAAGAATTCATTCTGGAAAGAAATCCTATAAATGTCAAAAATGTGACAAAGCCTATAATAATAGTTCATCCCTTACTAGACATGAAACAATTCACTCTGGAGAGAAACCCTACAAATGTCAAGAATGTGGCAAAGCCTTCAACCGGCGCTCATATCTTTCTGAACATCAAGGAGTTCACTCTGGGGAGAAACCCTACAAATGTCAAGAATGTGGCAAAGCATTCAGCCAGCACATACACCTTTCTATACATCAAAAAATTCACTCTGGAGAGAAACCCTACAAATGTCAAGAATGTGGCAAAGCCCTTAACTGGTACACATACTTTTCTGCACATCAAAGAATTCATTCTGGACAGAAATCCTACAAATGTCAAAAATGTGACAAAGCCTATAATAATAATTCATCCCTTACTAGACATGAAACAATTCACTCTGGAGAGAAACCCTGCAAATGTCAAGAATGTGGCAAAGCCTTCAAACGGCGCTCATATCTTTCTGAACATCAAAGAATTCACTCTGGAGAGAAACCCTACAAATGTCAAGAATGTGGCAAAGCATTCAGCCGGCACACACACCTTTCTGTACATCAAAGAATTCACTCTGGAGAGAAACCCTACAAATGTCAAGAATGTGGCAAAGCCTTTAACCATTCCTCAAGCCTTTCTGAACATCAAGTAACTCATTCTGGAGAGAAACCCTACAAATGTCAAGAATGTGGCAAAGCCTTTAACTGGCACACACACTTTTCTGCACATCAAAGAATTCATTCTGGAAAGAAATCCTACAAATGTCAAAAATGTGACAAAGCCTATAATAATAGTTCATCCCTTACTAGACATGAAACAATTCACTCTGGAGAGAAATCCTACAAATATCAAGAATGTGGCAAAGCCTTCAAACGGCACTCATATCTTTCTGAACATCAAAGAATTCACTCTGGAGAGAAACCCTACAAATGTCAAGAATGTGGCAAAGCCTTTAACCGGCACTCATGCCTTTCTGAACGTGAAAGAATTCACTCTGGGGAGAAATTCTACAAATGTCAAGAGTGTGGTTAAGCCTTCAATCACAGTTCAACTTTTACTAAATATAAAAGAATTCACTCTGGAGGGAAATCCTACAAATGTCAAGAATGTGGCAAAACCCTTACCCAGCATTCAGGCCTTTCTATACATCAATGAATTCATTCTGGCAAGAAACCCTACAAATGTCAAGAGTGTGGCAAAGTATGTAAAGAATCCTTACACCTTTCTGAACATCAAAGAATTCACGCTGGAGAGAAACCCTACAAATGTCAAGAATGTGGCAAAGCCTTTAACCATTCCTCAAGGTTTTCTCTACATAAAAGAATTCATTTGGGAGAGAAACTGTACAAATGTCAAGAGCATGACAAAACCTTTAACTTGTACTCAAACCTTTCTATACATCAAAGAATTCACTGTGGAGAGAAACCCTACAAATGTGAAGAATGCAGCAAAGCCTTTATTCAGCACTCACACCTTTCTGAACAGAAAAGAATTCACCATGGCCAAAAACCATACAAATGTCCAAAATGTGGCAAAGCCTTTAACTGGTACTCATGCCTTTGTGAACATCAACGAATTTACTCTGGACATAAACCTTACAAATTTAAAAAATGTGTTAAAGGCTTTTAACATATGTCTTTAGTAGTACACGTTTGTTGTGGAGAGAAACTCTACAAAGTCAAAAGTGTGGCAAAGCTTTTAATGCATTTGTGAACCTTTTTAGACATTTATGAATTTATTCTGAAGAGAAATCTTATAAATATACACAGTGGGCAAATTCTAACTCACATTCAATTCTCACTGTACGTAGAAGTAATCACACGGGAGAGAAACCCTCCATATGCAGATTGTGGCAGTGCCTTTACCTGGTGTTCATAGCATGCTAAGCATAAAAGAATTCAAACTGGAGAGAAATCTGTTCACAAATGTGAACAGTGTGGCAATGACTGTAACCAGAGCTCAAACCTTACTACACATAAGAACATTCATTTTGGAGAGAAAGCTTACAAATGTGAATAATGTAGCAAAGGTTTTCAGTGGTCCTCAGTCTTATTAAACATAAGAGAAATCATAGCAGGAAAAGTGGGAACAACGTGAAGATGTGGCAAAGCCTCATTCCAGTAGGCACTGTTTTCTGTACACCCTGTGAAATCCCTGAACCAGCACTGACCCTCTGAAACTCTCTCAGTTTGATGGAGAAACTGCAACTTCAGAACAAGCTCAGCTGTGAAGGCTGAGTGTCGGCAAGCTGTCTCTCTCTGTGATAGTAAACTAATTGGTGTACATAATATTACAGTCTGTCCTCTGCTCTCCCTGTTCATTCAGAGCCTTTGTTTCCCTCTCTTGTATCTCTCTTCAAAATGGAAGGTAAAATACAAACTCTTCTGATCACTAAAGTCCTTTTGCTCACTGGTAGATGTCTTTGTTTAACCCTTTTGATACTTTTCAACTGCCCTAACCCATTGTTTGGATGAAGTCTCCTCTTCACGCTAGAGACCTAAGTCCTTCAAATCCTCAGGCCTCCTTTCTCACGTCTTTATGGAGAAAAGATTTAATGAGGATGCAATTTTATTTCAAAGTAGAAAAGAAAGAAGCAAGAAGGGTCCAAAATGTAAAAGTGAAATGTGAAGAAAGTCACAACTATGAAAAACAATGGATCATAACGAACTTTAAAGAGTAAGGGAATAATTTTGTCTAGGACAAAAACTGATATAGCAATGTTTGTCCTAAAATAAGTCATGGTTTAATAAGAAAAATTTGGAATAAACACGGGGCTTCAGCATGTCAAAAGTAGTCTATGTAAGGCATAATATTTGCAAAGGTGGATTTATCGACATTTTGTATGTCAACAAGTTAGTCTAATTGAAAGGGAATCTCTAATTAAAACAACAAAGTGGGCTGGGGGCCTGGGCTCAGGCCTGTAATTCTGCCACTCTGGGAGGCAAAGTTGTCTGGATTGCTTGAACTTAAGAGTTCCAGAGCAGCCTGAACACAACCAAGACCCCATCTGTAACAAAAGTAGAAACCCAGAGGCAAGAGGATCTCTTGAGCCTATGAGTTGGAGGTGCTGTGAACTATGATGCCACAGCCCTCTACCCAGGGTGATAGCTTGGGATTCTGTCTCAAAAAAAAAAAAAAAAAAATAGAACCACAGGATGGCACTTGTGGCTCAAAGTAGTAGGACGCCAGCCCCATATGCCAAAGATGGCAAGTTCAAACCCAGCCTCTGCCAAAATCTGAAAAAAAAAAATAGGATCACAAAGTGTTCTTTTTGTTATGAGACCTTGTTTAAAACCTCTCTGGATTGTTCTGCATATATTAAAACTGGTAAATAAATTGCATCAATTATTCAGCATCAATCTTCCACTATGGAGTAAAAATAAATCTCCCTCTCTGTATGTTCTCCTGCCTGCCTACAGCTGTATTTGATTAGTTATGGGTGTTGAGATCAAGATTACTAAGCTGTTATCTCTACCCAAGGTTATCAGTTACTCCTTTGAATCCAAAGGGAAAAAAAAAGGAGTCAACTTTACTCTTTAAAATCCCATTCTCTTTTTCTCAACTGCTCGACATTTTTACTCCTTCCTCTGTGTCTAATTCACTTGTCACACCTCCTGGATTTGTCTTACTAAACTAAGATGACAGAACATATACACGTAACTTCTGCCACACTTGAACAACATATTTTTTCTTTCACAAATGTGTACTCTGGCCACACTGCACCTTTTCTGCTGGTGGGACAAACTGACGACTCCATGCCCTTATTGCTGCCCTTCTTGATATGTGACATTTTCAACTAAATAAGGTGTTTGGACTATATTTTTCACGTACTGCATCACTGTGGTCATTTATAAATGTACAGCCTTACTCTTGGCTTCACAAAAGCTCTTGTTAGCCACCCCTCAACTGGAGGCAAATGGTCTGTGATAAACCTCTTCACAGACTCCCTGAGAAGATGCAAGAAGACACTCCAGACTCTTCCCAGGTTGAATCAATGGGCAGTTCTGTCACTGTGATCACTGGTAAAAGTGAGAGCAGACAGGGGTGTCATCTGAGCAAGACGACTGGGTGAGGTAGAGGCTAAACAGAAGTGCCCAACCACTGGTAGGTATGAAACTCAGATATTGAGGTTAGGAAGTGGTTAGATACCTGGTAACAGATGCCTCCTGCACCTGGAATCTGATGTTGTGATTCTGGGTGGGAAAATGCAGGGCCTGAAGAACTCTGGCCACCTGAGATGGGCACAGCATTGTCCACAGGTATTACTCATCCATGACAATGATGTCTTTCTGGACAGCTACAATTTGCCTCAGTATCTGAAGGGAGGCCTTGTCTAATGGTTAGCCTATCCTCTCTTCTGTACCTGTGAAAAGCTGTGGGTCAAGACTTTATAACAAACACTAGGGCTGCATATTTAGTGCTTCATACTGCACTCTCTACTATGACCAAACAACCTGGCTCCAAGTAGCTGGGACCACAGGTGCCCACCACAATGCTTGACTATTTTGTTTGGTTGCAGCTGTCATCGCTGTTTGGTGGTCAGGGACTGGATTCCAACCTTCCACCTCAGGTGTATGTGGCTGGTGCCTTAGCCACTTGAGCCACAGATACCAAGCCAATCTTGTGATTTCTTAATGTCAGCTGGCACCCCTATTGGGGTCTATAATTGCTTCCCTATTACAGCCATTCACCTCCCCTCTGAGGTTACTATTATTCATTGTCCAGCCCACACTAAAGAAACAGAAGATAGAGCAGGCAGAGCTGTAAAACATGCTGCTGAAATGGTCCCACTTATCCTTATCTGGCATCATTTATAATCAGATTAATACCCCACAGACTGAAAAAGATAAAAGGATACATAATGGTGCTAAACAGTTATTGAATGGATTATATATTGGACCAAATGGACTCACCATGGTCCCCTTTCCTTTAACTTTTTGGCTTGCACTTATCCCTCACCAAATGGAACCTATGGGCAAATGGGGGATAATTAAGGAACTAAAAAATAGTTGGAACTGCCCTGGGATCTACAGAATCTCTGACCAAATTATTTCCCCATATACTATTTGTAAATCTCACAAAATCTCTGGAGACCAATAATCTCTAGGGAGTCCCCAAAGACCCATGTTGCCATTTGTGGTGCTCCAAATTGATTTTATAGATTTACCTCCAGCTTTAGGCTTTTCTCACTGCTTAGTTATCATCTGTATATTTAGTGGGTGGACTGAATGTTACCCAACCAGATGTGCAGATGCTCTGACAGTAGTAAAGAAATTGATACCTGAAATTATTCCTTGATTTGGTATACCCTTATGGATTGAATCGGATCAAGGAACACATTTCTTTTCTTCTCTTTTTCTGTCTTCTTCTTCTTCTTCTTTTTAATTGAGGCAGAGTCTCACTTTGTCACCCTCTGTAGAGTGCTGTGGCCTCATACCTCACAGTGACCAAGGCTCAAGCTATTCTCTTGCCTCAGCCTCCCTACAGGCACCTGCTGCTACATGGGGCTATTTTGTTTGTTGGTTGGTGTCGGACTCCCTTGCTGGCTTCCAACCCAACAGCCCTCATGCAGATGTCCACCACCCTAAACACTGAGCTATGGACACCACCCAAGGAACATTTTCACAGCAGAAATGAACTATCTGCTTGCAAAGGCTCTGAGGAACTCATTAAAATTTCATGCCTCGGCTTGGTGCCTGTGGCTCAAGCAGCTATAGCGCCAGCCACATACACCTGAGCTGGCGGGTTGAAATCCAGCCCGGGCCCACCAAACAATGATGGCTGCAACCAAAAAAAAGACAGGTGTTGTGGTGGGCACCTATAATCCCAGCTACTTGGGAGGCTGAGGCAAGAGAACTGCTTGAGCCCAAGGGTTTGAAGTTGCTGTGCGCTATGATGCCATGACACTCTACTGAGGGCAGCACAGTGAGACTCTGTCTCCAAAAAAAAAAAAAAAAAAAAAATTCATACCCCATATCAACCTCAATCCTCATGACAGGTAGAATGTAAAAACCTAGACATAAAGAGAAGTTTGGCAAAACATGTCAAGACATTGGACTTAAATGCCCAGAAACATTACCTCTGGCCCTTATAAAAGTCCATAACACCCCAAATAGAACACATGGATTAACACCCTTTGAAATAGTGTTTGGTCACCCGATGCCTACTGGAACCCCTAAACCTCCTGAGCTGACTGGAAAGTATAGCCATCTGAGTGAACAATTTGATACCATGACTAGCCTTATACAGGCACTGATTAATGTACTTGGAGCATATTATCAACAGGTGAAAAAAGCATGCTCTTCACCAACTGATAAGCCTTTCAACCAGGAGATTGTATACACATCAAAATTTTTATAAGAAAACATGCACTGTCACCCTGCTGGGAAGACCCTGATGAAGTACTGTTAACCATCAACACTGCCAGAGAAGTAAAAGAAAAATACCTCATGATTCACTTGAGGCATGCCAAAATATACTGAGACTGTTGGAGGATGACTCCTACAGGTGACCTGAAAGTAAAGATTTCCAGGGCCAATCCTCAGGCTCGTAAAGCAGATGACTCCAGGAAGTAGACAGCTGTTTCCCAAGATCAGAGATCAAGAAACCTCATTTAAATCTATATTCCTTGCCTTTTAAACCCCCAATAGTCACTTTTAAACAATTTTTCATTTAAGCACCCTCCACTTTCAGAATTAATGCATTAGAAGCTGAGTGAAAGTTGCCTCAATTGATTCCATTTTTCCTTTTATCTTCCACTCTAGCTCTTTTTAAAAACTATGCCTTACTCTTACTAACCCTTAGTGTTTTTCCAGCATGTCAAGCACAGACCTGGCACCCCTTTGTACCAGTCTTTCAAACCCTGGCCACACTGACTAATCAGTCTGATTGCTGGTTAGGCCAACATCTAGATCATGCAAAGAAACTGGAATTTGATTTTATTTCTGCTAATATGAGTGCCTGGTGAAACCAATCTGGAAAAGAGAATTGTGACAGGATGTGGCATCCACAGCCAGAGTAGAAGCAACATGCGTCTTCACGTGATGGTGAGACAACTAGACGTAGAAAACGTTCTGTGGAAACTCAAGAGCTCTCTTTTGCTCAGGGAAAGTCACTAGAAAAGTATTTTCCCCTCTGCATTGAAAATCAAAATGATGCTGGATCTTTGCTAGGTCATATCCTGGAACAATATTATGATCAAACCATACAGCTTCATTCCACAAAGGACATTCTTTTACCTCTCACAGAAATTATTGTTGGTACAGACGTTAACCTTCATATTGACAATACTTGTCAAATCACCATATGTTCTGAACAGGCCAGGCAACTTGGGATAGTTGACTCTCCTTGTTAAGCTGCCAGGCATTAACAATTACATTAGGATAGACCAAAAGTCTGGACAGACTTGGTTAGGTGATGGCATCAAGCCATATAACTGCCAAAACCAGACAAAAGACCTTTTATATTAAATATTCCTTAACCTGTTCAGTTCCTACAGATTGACAGGGACAGCTGGGCATGGTGGCTCAAGCCTGTAATGCCAGTACTTGGGAGGGACCTAAGCAGGTGGATTGCCTGAGCTCAGAGGTTCAAGACCAAGCCTGAGACAGAGAGAGACCTGGTCTCTAAAAATAGCTGGGTGTTGGCAGTGCCAATAGCTCAGTCAGTAGGGCACTGGTCACATACACCCAGGCTGATGGGTTTAAACCAGGCCCAGGTCTACTAAAACAACAATGACAACTGCAGCAAAAAAGTAGCTAGGGATTGTTGTGGTAGCCTGTAGTCCCAGCTACTTGTGAGGCTGAGGCAAGAGAATCACTTAATACCAACAGGTGGAGGTTGCTGTGAGCTAAGATGCACTCTACCCAGGGTGACAGCTTGAGACTGTCTAAAAGAAAAAAAAATAAGACAAAAGTTTATTTCTTTCTTACTTTTTTTTTTTGAGACAGAATCTAACTTTGTCATTCTCAGTGGAGTGCTATGACATCACAGTTCACAGAGACCTCAAACTCTTGGCCTCAAACAATTTTCTTTGCTCAGCCTCCCAAGCAGGTACCCACCACTATAGGTACCCACCACAATGCCGTCAAATTTTTTGTTTTTGTTGTTGTTGTTCTAGTTGTCACTGTTATTGGGCAGGCCCAGGCCAGGTTCAAACCCACCAGCCCGGTGTATGTGACTGTTGCCCTAACTGCTGAGCTACAGGTGCCAAGTCCCGTCTTACTCTTTGAACTAAGTTTTAAGAAATTACTAACTAGACAACAACTTTTACTTAGGTTTTGTCATTTTTGTAAGCATTTGTTGTTTTTAGGAATCTAATACATATGTACAGGTAGACATTGTCAGAAATTAAGAATACTCAGTTTATTTAGAAATTAAACATTTATTTTTCCCATGAATTTTTGTCTTTAGCTTTCGGATTTTTATGATTATTTGAGGCAATATTTTTTATTTAAATATGTAATAAGGAGGAGGGGCAAGATGGCCGACTGGTACCAGCCTCTGACAGAAGCTTCTGTCTAGAGGGAAGCATAAAGTCCAGAAAACATCCAACAAAGTGGAAGATTGGGAGCGCAGTCAGAGAGTAGAGTGATATCAGTAGGACACCTCTGCTGAGGCAAGGAGGACTCCTAGAAAGCAATCTACAGGTACATAACACACCCCAAAGGAAAAGTGTCCATCCCTTCCCCCAAGAAAACTGTTTTTCCTTTGTCTTCTCTTCAACCGCTCCTCTGAGTCTCTTGCAGGCAATCCATAAACTGAGGACCTAATATCCCACCCCAGGAGTGAGAGCTACTGACAGTGGGGTCTACTCCCCTGGAGGGACCCTGCTGAGACCCAGAATACCCTCCCCCAGGCCGAAAAGTGGAACTGGCATTCGCAGTGCCATTTTGAGTTTCCAGTCCACCCTTCCACCCTTGCCTGCAGAGACAGAGAGGACACCCAAAAGCAGCGTCCCCTCACCCTTGTGGGACCAACCCCCTGCACCAAGAGAACTACTTGAACTGCACCGGGAGAACTGCTTGAACTGCGTGCTCTGTGGTGACTGATCCCGCCAGGCAGCGTTCTGCACCAAGCCGCAGTCCCTGCTTCACCCAGGGCTAGCTGCTGCTGCTGCCGCTCACGCACCTGGGACTGAATCCTTGGGGCAGCGCTCCCGGTGCTCGCCTGCCTGCCCAGTCTGTGGTCCCCTGCTCCCCGGGACCGCCACCGCCACCGCAGCCACGCCCAGGACTGAATCCTGTGGGAGGGAGCTTCCCCTGCCCTTGGGGGCCACCGCCGCAGGACGCCCAGGACTGAATCCTGCAGGCCAGGGCTTCCTGTGCACGCCTGCCTGCCCAGTCTACGGTCTGGCTCTGCGGGGACCACCGCCACCGTAGCTTGCCCAGGACTGAATCCTGCCAGCTCATCCTGTGCCAGCTTCCCTGCTGGGGCAGCGGTCCCTGCTTCCTAGGGACTCGCCACCTGCGTGTGCCCAGGACTGCTCCCACCAGCCAGGGCGCCCCATGCCGGGCTGCCTGCTGGTTGCCCCCTGTACCCCAGGGGCTCTCTGGTGGCCACACCGAAGACTGATCTACCCAGCCAGCTCCCCCTCCCCGCCCCCCCGCCCCCCCCCACACACCACGGGGCTGCCACCTGTTGCTGTCTCCGCTCCTTGGGGGCTCCCCAGTGGCACCCACCGAGGACTGATCCAGCCAGCACTTCCCTTTCGGGGATGCCTGCAGGTTGCTCCCCTGCTCCCCAGAGGTCCTCTGACATTCCAGGCTGGGTCTGAGAATGGTGAGAGAAAGGTCAGTTGAGAGGGAGCCACACTGGAGTGGTGATTCCAGGAGAAGTTGCATAGCAGAATAAAAGCTAGCAAGATCTCAGCAGAGATCAAGCCCCTAGGGGTCAGACTCCAGCTGAAATGGAGGGGCGTGGTTTGTTTCTCCATTCCTCACACTTCTGGCAGTCAGCAGGCTCCAGAGCTGCCGAGAGCCTTTGCACCCTCACAAGCACAGAAGCTCCTGCTGCCTGTGAACTGGGAATTTTTGAGGACAAAGTGTCAGGTTGCCAGTCAAGTGGGGTCACTTCTTATCACCACAGACTCAAGCCCATGAGGAAGGAGAAATACATCTGACACTGCTTAGTGATCCTGAGAAAGCAGCAGGCAGCTACAAAAGATCTCCTCCTCCAAAGATAAGAACAAACTTTACACTGAGCAAAAAACCTTGAAAAGCAAAAGAAAAAAAGTGTCTGTAAATGATAACAATACCCTGGTTTCTAACATCTATGGCCATAGCTATGTATCTGATATTGAACTGAAGACAAAAAAAAGTATTAAGAAGGTCTGGAAAAAACTGTTCCCCAGAACTCAGCATTTCAGTCCTGAGGCACCTGAGTTCTCCCCGACAATTAAAGGTTCCTTCCTCTACATTGCTGGTGTAAGTGTCTGTCTGTTTTAATTTGCTGTTTTCCTGAATCACTGAGATGGTAGGTGCCATATTGCTACTCCAGACACCATGCAACTGGAAGTGAAAAAACGATCATGGGGCTTTAGCTTCTTAGTTTTCCTCTTGCTTGTTTCTGCACAAACATTTTCCAACACTGGCCCAGACTGTGGGAGCTACAGGGGGCTGGTGGGTCCCAGGGGATCTGCATGACTGTAGGGTCTGGATATTCTAGGTGGGCTTCCTTCCAAAGAGAGGAGCAGAGATGATGGAGTGCTTTTCTCCATTTATAGTAGACTCTTTTACTTCCTTTCTCCTCTTCCACCTACAGCTGCCAAGAGTGGGGCCTCCGAGGAACAGGTGCTTCCCTTTTGTGGGTGCAACTTCCACACAGAGGCATCAAGAACATGTGGCTCAAATGTCTTTCCTTACAGAACTGCTGTGAAATAAGGAACCATGAGCCCCCTGCTCCCTGACCCTTCTGGTACTGCTTGCTCCCTCAGAGCAGGGCACACACCAAAGCATAGAGGCATTAAACCTGCTTGAGCACCCCTCAGGCAAATTGGGACAAGGATGCTTCTCCCTGGCACAATCAGGGACTGATCCTCAAGGAACAGAGGGCAGACATCCAGGCCTAATTCTATACCCCCAAGACTCAGTTGTGTTGTTTAGGTGCCCAGAGGAGAGATTTGGGAACTAATCTTGGAAGCAAGAAAGCTCAGTTGGGCAGAACAGAAAAGAGACTGCAGTGTGGGGTCCCCACTGTGGCGCATTTGTGAAACAACTCTCTGCCCACAGCACCATCATCAGGAGCTCCCAGCCCATGGTACCATCAAGGGGAAGCTCAGCTACTTTGACCTTCTGGCTGCTGGCAGGGGCCAGAGATTGATTTCAGATCAGGGGAGAGGGGGAAGAGGTAAATCTCCCCCCTGAAAGGCAGACAGTAAATCCCAGATGGTCCTTCCCCTATAAGCAGAATTTTTAGCAGGGGTGGGGCATTTCAGCCCCTCTGTGCATCTTTCCCCAGAACCCTGACCTTGACCCCTGCTGAAAACAGTTACCTTGTCTTCTGGCTTGAAAGGTTTCATTAGAGAAGTCTGCAGTCACCCTGATGTATTTTCCCCTGTAGGTAAATTGGCACTTAACTTCTGGCAGCTTGCAAAATCTTTTCTTTTGTCTTGACTTTTAACAGGTTCATCACAATGTGTCTTGGAGAAGCTCTATTAGAGTTGAGGTGACCTTGGGCCCAATATTCTTCTGAAAGGAATGTGTCAGAGTCTTTTGTAATGTTTGGAAAATTTTCATTTATAATATTCTCTAGTATGGCTTCCATTCCTCTGGGTCATTCTTCTTCCACTTCTGGGATACTTATATGTTTGAATGCTTCATAAAGTCCCATAACTTTGTCAGTGAACATTCTACCTTCTCTCTTCTCTGCCTCTGTATAAGTTATCTCAAGACCTTTTCTGTTGTTGATACTTTCTATTGCATCTTTAAGTTCCCTAATTGACTGCTTCAATTCCTGCAGCTCTGCTATATCCTTTCTATATTCTTCATATCATTCATCTCTTATTTGACTCTATTTTTGGATTTCCTTTTGGCTCTTTTCCTCATTCTCATCAATTTCCTTCATTGTTTTCATCATCTGTATTTTAAATTCCCCTTCTGTCATTTCTAACATTTCTTTATAGATGGAATCCTCTCCAGTAGCTACCTCATAGCCCCTGGGGAAGTTGCTCTGGACTGGTTTTTCAGGTTGCCAGGATTTTCCTGTGGATTCTTCATCATTAGTGCTTTATCTGTTTCCAGGATTTTCCTGTGGATTCTTCATCATTAGTGTTTTATCTGTTTCCTTGCCCTAATTTTCCTTTCACTTCCCATTGTTCATTAAGTTACCATGCCTCTGGCCTAAACATTCAATGAGTCCTTTTGGTACAGGACCAAAAGAATGAGAAGA
>CAUYQV010185212.1:0-11688 GCA_963574575.1 Galagoides demidoff
AGCAACCTCCAACTCCTGGGCTCAAGCGAGTCTCCTGCCTCCACCTCCCAAGTAGCTGGGACCACAGGCGCCCGCCACAACGCCCAGCCATTTTTTGGTTGCAGCCATCATTGTTGTTTGGCGGGCCCGGGCTGGGGATTCCAACCCGCCACCTTAGGTGTACGTGGCTGGCACCTTAGCCGATTGAGCCACAGGCACCGAGCCTACAGTCTTTCTTAAATGGGGGCCCTGGATTCTCGTGTGCCTGTTGAAAAGAGACGATAGCCCAATATGTTAATAAATAATACAAGTATCTTTTGATTTATGAAAACAAATTATGGGTAAAAAAAGCTATATTATTTTAGTCTTTTCTTGCTTTGGGTTGTATTTGGAATATGGTTTTGACACCCTGAATTATTTTAAATATTAAGGTACATAAGAAGAGAACAGAGGTGAAGTTAACATATAAAGGATGCACTCATGCAAGTGTAGGCCAGAAACGCTGTGATGCACTGTACAAAGGAACCTCAGGAATAGTCAAACAAAAACAGTTGAAGGGAGAATTGAATCATTAGTCTCCTGGGATTACAGACATGTCCAACCTAGACAGAATGCTCTGATCTTTCTAATCAGCCAGAATCCATTTGACTGTGATCAGTACTTTAGGTTCAGCAAAATGATGTCATTTATTTTCATAAGCAGCAGGAAATTTGAGTTTTATTGGTTTTGTTGTTTAAGTGAAAATTAATTTATAGATGTGGTTCAGTTCCACAGTGGAATAAGAGCTAATGAATAAAATGATTTCATTTTTGTACATATTTAACTAAAAATTGTTAGAAAATGATTTAACCCAATCTTAGGATAATTGATACTTTTTTTTCTTAAGAGGAATTTAATAGATTTTGAAAAATGCTATTTTAATATAATCAAACAGGTTGCATGAGGGCCAAATTTTCTCTGGCTTAATTGACATATTTTCTTTAAGTTTTTTAAATAGAATAATATTGTTAAAATGTTTTAAGTAGGACTTAACATATTTTATAATATAGTTTTCATGGTGAATTTAGGAAAACATGAACATTGTTCTGGAGATTTCAATTGGTATGGTCAATTTAAAGTTTTTCTTCAAGCGAAGACTATCAGCAGGAGAGATGGCAGCATTCCTACAGGACAGAGAGTCTCTCACAAAGGATTCCTACTCCTTTGATCAGCTGGGTGAGCTTCATCCTTATAGTCTGGGACAGGAGCAAATTCACTCAGGGTTTGAGTAAAGTTCAGGGTATATTAGTGGTCAATGTGCCAAATAAACATAGAAGACAAGAGAAGACAGTCTCAAAATCAGGCCTATAAAAATAAAAATGCAATGGTTATGATGTGTGTGTGATTTGTATAAGATTTCCCCATTTATCTCTCCATCCACCCATCCATCCATCCATCCATCCATCCATCCATCCATCCATCCATTCATCCATCTACCTGTCGACCCATCCACCCATCCATCCATCCATCCACTCACCCACCCACCCATCCATCCACCCACTCACCCACCCTTCCATCCATCCATCCATCCTATCTATGGCTTACTGTCTTCTTAGTGTACAGTAGAAGAAGAGTCATAGACTTCAATTTAGAGACAGACTCCATCATTGCTACTTTCTGTTTATTTTATGCTGAAGGATTTACTTAAACCCATTGTGCTTCAAGGCTTCACCTATAGAATGGAAATATTAATGGTACTTGTCAAAGAGGTGGTTATGGGAACTCAATTGCATAATCATATAGAACAGGCTTGGCACATCAAGGAGCTCAAACAAAATGAAGACTTCCAGATAGATCTCACCAAGGTATCTATTTCCCCTAATTGTGCATTCTGCTGAGTCTTAATATTTTTAAAGAAAGAACACAGTGATATGCACCAAGGGTTTAGCCCCACTAGACTATTATTAGTATAACCATCTGATAATACAATTTATCCAATATCACTGATGTGGATGACCATGTTGGTGGCCATGTAAAGTATTTTTTTTGCAGACAGAACTATGAGGGGAGTAAATATTGTCTTTGTGGTTTATTTTCTGGCTTCATACCCAATTTCCTGGCTGTGTAGGTCTTAGGCTACCATCTGCCCGAGATTCCTGCCAGCAGGTCCCAATTCAGGACTGTCTTCTGGACAGAGTTCCAAAAGGTACAGTAACTCTGTCTACTCTTGAGGACAATTAGCAATATGAAAAATTTTCTTTGAAGTAGGAAATTAGACCACATTTTGATTTATCATTACTTACTTGTTCTACCTTCTATTCTTTTTTCTACTTTCTACTCTATTTTTGTGCTGTTCCTTCCAAACATATGGGTAAAGTCATAAATAAAACTTAGTTGCTTAGAAGGTTAAAGATAAATCTAGAGTGTATATAAACTTGGACACTGTGATTTATTATATTTAATTGAGAGGTAAGATTGATTTTCACAGCTTAAGTTTATATAAAACTGCTTATTGTTATCTGATATTTGGAAGTCCTAATTACCTTTCTTTTGAATTTCTAAAACATTCTGGAAGAAGACATTTTTAGTTTATGTTAGAAATTATCTTGGGCAAGGAGTGTGATATGTATTTTTATTCTCTCTTTTATGAATGGATGTCAGGATTTCAGTGTAACTCGCAATAGTTTTTGTATTACAGTGAGAACCTTATAACCAGTACTTGGACATTAACTTTTCATTTTATCAGTAGTGTTAATTGGATAATGTTACAGTTTCTACAAAAAATAAAAAAAATCTCATGGTTATAAAATCATGTTATAGCTATGCAAACTGAATGATGCGCTGGGACTAATCTATTAAGTGAATCTATCTTTAAATCACTTATAAGGAGAACACTAAAAGTAACTTCTCTAAATCAAATTCATCTCCTAATTTCTAAAAAGCCCAGTGATGGATTATAGGCTGATATAAGAATAAAGCACTTAAAAAATTAATCCAGGGAACAGAATAATAGGACATAGCAGACCATAACTTTATAGGAATATACTTGAAGACAAAAAATGAAGTCTGTTTTTAAGACCCTTTCTAGAAAACAAAAATGAGGTCAATATTTATGAAAGAGTATTGAAGCAGTCCCCACTAGATAAATTGAATTCTGGAAAGAAATAATATTCTTTCTCAGGATTGGGAAAATAATAGTGGTGGAAACATATATAGGAGATAAATAGGTATGAAACTAATTGAGACATACTCTCATCCACAGAGTTACTTGATAAAACCCAAATAGTATTATACTAAGCTACTTATATTTCAACTAATGAATAAACATCACACTGTTAAACAAGATTATTGAACAAGTTGTTAAAACAGGCACAATCATTTCTTGTTGATATTATTTAATCCACACATTTAAACATTGTCTAGATGAGAAAACTGGCAAAATAATGGATAAATGTAACTTATTATCCCATTCAAACATCATGGTGATCTATATCAGTGTAGTACAAATATGTTATAGGCCTAGCCAGGTGTGGTGGCTCATTTCTGTAACCCTAGCACTCTGGAAGGCTGAGGTGAGTGACTTGCCTGAGCTCATGGGTCTAAGACCAGCCTGAGCCAGAGTGAGACTCCATCTCTAAAAAAGAGCTGGGTGTTGTGGTGGGTGTAGTCTCAGCAACTTTGGAGGCTGAAGGAAGAGAATCACTTGAGTTTGAGGTTGCTGTGAGCTCTGATGCACTCTACTGAGGGCAACAAAAGTAAGACTCTGTCTCAAAAATTAAAACAAACAAAAAAGAGTAGGTTCTGGTGTCAGAAAACCTGGGGTCAAATTCTGTTGCCATCTCTTACTGGCCACAAGACCTTGGTTAAGTGAAAACCTCTCTAACCTTCTGCTTCCCCATCTGTAAAGCAGGAGTGAAAGTGGTGCTCTTCTTTTGGTGTGGGGTGACAATTAAAATAATCCATATCAAGAGTTTATTTAAATTAGGTATCACTGTTTTAATCTTTCTTGTTGTCTTACTATCATCTAAGTCTATAATCAACATTTGATTGATAAGACCTAAGAGTTTTGAAAAGACATTGCGATGATTCTGTCATTTTATCCAGTAAGTATCTCCTTGCTTGAATGTTGGGCCACTGCCTAACAGACAATAATCAGGAACCTGCCATTTATAATGTAAACTTAATGATAAAATGTATATACATTATACTCGACTGTTGCATCACAGGCTCAGCGTGTATAACCATCATGGCCCCCTGTTTTTCCTTTGGTGCTGACTTGTCTATGCCACCACCATGCTCCTCTTATCACCGTATGTGTCATGTCAAAAATTTTAAGACGATCTCAGGCTGTGGTTTTAGCACATACTTTTGTTTTTAGCACATTTCTTTTTGATTCAGCTATTTTGTTATGTTAATCTATCGATATTTCTTTGTTGATGAGTAATAAAAGCCATGGAGTTGAAACTTTTTCAACAGTCCTGAAAGTTTCCACTTGCTTCTAAGTTGTAACTAACATCACTGATAGATTGATACACAAGTTTGGCTTGGAATGCATAACCTTTCGATTTTTCCATCTGGATCAGCTATGATCACTTGAACATGTAAAGATTCACCACTTAGACTGGGAGCAAAAATGCAAAGCACCTTGGCATGGGCCTGAGAACATATTGTTGTCGATTTCTTTCAGATTGCTAAGCGAGAAGCAATAGACATGGACCGTCAATCCAACTGTATGCAGTATAAAAGTCGGTAAATGTTTCTGCTTTTAAGAATCTCCAGAATAATAATGCTGGGTTAAAAGAGATGACACAAACGCTTACCTTACACTTGTGGAAGAAGGAAAACAAAACAATTTTAGTCAGAACACTCCTGTCAAGAAAAGGTTTTTCTCAGCAGGGTACAGAATGGTTGCCTAGGAAACCGATGCTAATTGCTGCTGCTGATGGAAACTAGTCAACAAGGAAGGCCCTGTGCCGTTGGAAGCACTCTGCTAAACAAAGACCCTGGACAAATTCACAAAAACAGGGAAAGAAGTGAAGTTCCTCGCTGCTACTCCTGGCTTCATTTGGAGAGTAAATGGTTCCTCTGAAACTATTTCCTGTAATTAACTGGTGATGAAGGAAATTAAAAGAGCAAATTGTTGGGTTTTTGTTTGTTTGTTTCCCTGGCACCTTTGCATTAATTAAAGAGGCCAGCATTGGCGCGTCCCAGCCCAGACAGACTTCTGTTCATCTCAGAGGGTCACACTGGCTAACGCTGCAGCTACAGATCTTTGCCTGAAAGCTTTCTCTTCTGGAGATTTCTTGCAAAGGTGTGGTGATTACAAGGAGAAATTTATGGAGAAAATGCATTTGAGGGAAAGTTAATGCAGATAAATGCATTGAAGAGAAAGGAATTATGATTGTACAAAGTTCAGATCTGAAGGGTACTTGGATTAAAGAGAATTCATTTTGCTCATGCTATAGACAATGGAGCTATGCTTAGTCATCACGGGGAACAAAAAGGTGGGAAAACGTGGTGTTCCCACATTAAATTGTGTGGAAGGCGGGCATGTTGAAGGACATGTTTTGTTTTCGTTCTTTGAGATTTACTAATAAAGGGCACAGAATCTGACTGATCCCTCTAAAAAATGCACTTGCAAACTGGTGAGCTAGGATTGAGAGTGGAGGGTGTGATTATAGAGTTCCCCTGTCCCTTTTTCTCCCTACCTCAACCTATGTGCTCAAATTCACAATCACATTTAATATTATACCTTAAACATATTCAAATTAAGTCTCTGGAGCTTAACAGCATTCATATTTGGACAAGGAGGAAAGTATAGTAAATTATTGTGATTATCAGTGAAAAGATACCATAGGTTAAGAATATTGTACTATGGAATCAAAAGCAATTAGAACAGCACAGATCAGAAGTACCTATTGAAAAATTTTGCTTCTAATTTTCAGGGCCCAGATGAAAGCAGAAAAAAAAAAACACATTTATGCTGAAGAAATACAGTAAACTATGGCCAGTTGTGGTGACTCATGTCTATAATCTTAGCACTCAGGGAGGCTGAGGTAGGAGGATTACTTGCGACCAGTGAGACCTGCCTGAGCTAGAGTGGGACCCCATACTCTAAAAAGAAAGAAAGAAAGAAAGAAAAATTAGTCACGATGCACACCTGTAGTCCTAGCTACTTGGATGGGTGAGGCTGGAGAATTGGGTGAGGCTGGAGAATTGCGTGAGTCTAGAAGTTTGACGTTTTAGTAAGATGTGATAATTCCACTGCCCTCTAGCTGAAGTGACAGTGTAAGACTCTGTCTCAAAAATAAATAAATAACAAGAAATACAGTACCAACACAGTCCCAGTAAAATTTGTTCTAGTTAAAAGTATTTGCAGCTGGTGGTGTTGGGGTTTCCAATGGAGTAATGTAAGCAAAATTATGCTGTTTTCAGTCAATATGGTAAAAATTCACTAATTAACCGAAATTGTAATATTTTATTGATCTTAAATTACCTTGAAAAAGGGAAATTTCTAGAGAGATTTGCTCCATGAAATCTTCATGTAGCTGTAATACCAGTATATTGAATATGATCATTATGACACTCGGGGAATTGACTACACCTTCAGAACTTTGAAATACTCAGTTTTGCATCTTGTCAAAACCATTACAATGCTTACAAAGTCCACGCTTTATAGACTTGTGGGCTATTGAATTATCTTCCTCATTGCTTTGAAACATAACTGTAGCATGAGACATTATTAGTAATATTAGTGGAGAAGTGGAGTATCAATAAAACAGAGAGCGCTTGAATAAATTCACCCTTAGAGTAACTTTGGGATAAACAAAATTTAAAATACAGTGTGTGTGAGCTGAAGAACAGCAGTGTTTATGCATTTACGCATGTGCCAGCCTGCACGCCCAGAAAGATCTCTATACATTTACAATTTCATCTGTATTTGGAGGCTGAGGTTTCTTGGGGAGAAATCAATGTTTTATGGCTGCAAAACCTAGGAATATGAGACGGAAGAAATACATGATGGAAAAAATTCTAGATTCTAAAAACATGTCATTGGAATGGAACTTTTGAAATATAAAATCTCTATATATCAGGAATAATCTTTACTAGTTAGCCCTGTAAACCTGGATCTTTCTTCTTGGAGAAACTATGTTTGTGTCAATAAAAAGTTAGCAGCTTGGCTAACTTTTGTTTGCTCCTTTATGTCATCCCCAGAATAATTTAAGCAAGTCTTTGGAGGCCTTGTACCCTAGACATGTGGAATTCAGAAACCACGTGATGGAAAACTCATTTTGTTCACAATACATCATATGACACACTCAATCAGCACAGGGGGAAACCCACACGACTTCTGCATAATCACGGTTTGCTTAAACCTCCTGTCCTAACACGTTTCTAAGAATGAATGTGTAGGTATCAGCAATCATCAACCTTAAATGCTTTCTTAGCAAATCTCTCATGGACTAGGAATGTTTTAAATAAGTGATTGTCCATCCTGATAACTGCCTCCTTTATTTTTGACATTGTAGGTATATAAAATATCATCCACAAAAACTCTCTTGTTATTAGCGCTTAGCAGACTTAGTCACTATTAAATAGACATGGTAATTTTTTATAATTTTCAAATTATAACTGAATATATATACCCAGAGAATCATGTTTCAAATTTTATGGATGAAGGTACAGTGAAATCAATTACACTATGAAATTCCAAAAACTGAAATATCTATGGTGAACAAAAAGAAAAATGAAAAGAAAGGCATAAATATGAATTATCTTTCTATTATTCTTTAATAGTGTTATTAAATAAAAGCTTAGTCAAAACACAAAAGGGGAAATGCTTTCATTGGAAAAACTCCAAATATATACAATTGGTTATAAAGACTTTCTGCCTGGCCTCTCTGTAGCAAAATCAAGATATTCTGCAAGATCATTTTCTTATAAGAAAAAAAATCAAATCCAATGTTATATTTGTACGTTGATACTATTATGATAGTAAAAAACAAAGACTTTGGGTGGCGTCTGTGGCTCAAAGGAGTAGGTTGCTGGCCCCATATGCCAGAGGTGGTGGGTTCAAACCCAGCCCCAGCCAAAAACTGAAAAAAAAAAAAAAGCAAAGAGTTTAATAGAATATTTCTATTCCTTCATGCTCAAAATATTCTAAAATGAAGATGATTTATTTTACATTCCATATTGATGAATATATCCCATGGAAAATATTATTAAATAAATTTCTCTTGAACCACAAGATATTAAAGTTTCATTAAGTAAGACAAATAAGAAACAAATAATCACTATGTAAATAGATAATAATTATTCCCTGACATACAAGGAAAATTTTTAAATCAGGACTGAGTTTTTGTTTTTCAAATTAAATTACGATTTCTATAATTTCTATGAAACTTATTTCATAGACAGCAGCCCTATAAAGTGGCTGACCAGTTTTTACTTTAATAGCTTGGTTCCTCTGACTCCTTTTCTTTCCCTTGCTAGTCTGTCAGTCATTTTTTCCCAACCGTTACAGAGTCTCTCCCACCCCACTACATGTTTCATGTGAGTATGTAGTGTGAGGTTGTTGTCCTAAAGAAAACATTTCTGCAAAAGTAAAAACTCTCATGGAACCAGAACACTTTGTTGTTTCTCTTTCTTTCTTGGACAGTTCTGAAATGCAACATGAAACAAAGAGGCAGGGAGGGCTTGGTTAGCAGCCAGACGGTGATCAAAAGCTCCAGGAAGAGAAGGACGATTTTAAAGCAATTGCTATGTTCATTAAAGTGTCTTACCTGACATTTTATAGACCAAAACAAAAGAAACACCTCAACATTTTACTCATAGAGAGTTTCCAAAATTCTTTCCATAAAGCAGACTTTGTAATCTCCATTTTCCCACTGACCAGATGAAGAAAAGCACTTAGTATTTATATGCTGTAGCTTATTACATAATATGTGTATGTATATATATATTTCCTTCCACATCAGTTGTATCAAAGAACACAGGGAAAGTCGAAACTTAATTATTATTCAAGGCTTGGGCATTTCTAGTTAGAACTGAAGAAATGCTCAACATTTTAAAATTTACTTTAAAAAGTTAATCATAATTTGGGAAAGTTTTTTTCTTCATATTAAAAATATTCAAGACACAATTATCCGGCAATTCTGGTCATAAGAGTCTCATCACGGCTAGAGTAGCTTTCCTTCACCCTTAAAGAGAGAATTCCAATTACAAAGAAAACCTGTGTCGCCAAAACAGCCAAGTTCCTGAGCAGGATTTCTGATGTATTTGGAGCATATGTGCAATTTCAATGTGGTCCACAGAGCATTTCCAGCACTGTAATTTTCTTTGGCAGGATGGAAGATATTTCTATGAGAGCAGGGGACCGTTGTTATCCCAGTTGAATGAACTTCCTCTTTCAAAATGTGATTCTAGCAATTGGCTACTGTATGTGCTCCAACCTCACTTCTTTGCAAACAGGACTTATAAGAATTAGGTGAGAACTGGCCTGGAAAAAATATCATATATGTTTTGTGATCGCATTTAGTACGATATTTTGGAGAAAAAGCCACATTCCCCATGTCAACATTCGTGTTCCATCAAGCCTTAGAGAAAGCAAGTTTATTTCAACTTTTCCAAAGCTGTAGTCACAGCTCTGTTTTTCAGGATGATGAGAAAAAAATACCCAATAGGCAATTTTTAAATTTGGGGATTAAGATGTAAAAAGCAGCAGGGAGAAAAAGCATCTAATGAATTGACTTTTTTTAAAATTACTTATAAAATTAAGTGATAGTTTATTATTAATTCTTCCTACTATTAGTTTCCTCCTTGGATAAGTCCTTTTAAATATTGAAATGCTTAATAATTAGAATTACTAATGGAAATGTAAGTGGAAGCATTTTTCATTCAAATATGTCAAACAGAAAATTATGGATCACAGGAAGCTTTTTTAAATAATGAAACTAAATACATTTCTAATTGGAATCCAAACATTTTCCTTTAGTTAACAAATAAATTTCCCTATGAATTCAGTATGGAAATAGTATTTATTATTTAAGAACTTATCATTTGAAAATTATTTTATAGACTCAAGATGAAGCAGAGAAATAAAGGAGACTGGTGATATTTGTTCAGATTGATTTTCAGAAACGTACACAAAACATCTCTCCAAGATGATACTGCTGGACTCTCTGAAGAAAAGAAGTATAATTAAGTTCATGGCTTAAAATATCCATTTGGTTTAAGATTTAGATTGTACATTTGCCAAAAAATGAGACTGACTTGTGTTCCTGACCGAGACCAGGGAAACAATCCTTATCTTATGGTCAGAGGTTCAAAGAGGACGTGCGTTACCGAGTTCCATTTGCAGAATATTTCAGCGGCATTTTCAATGTAAGCCAATTTTCACATTCGTCTCAATTTTGCAAGGATGAACGTGAAAAGTTTTCAATAGCCACTTGTTTCTTAGCTGTTAGATTCTAAGTGTTTCTTAGAAAGGTCATTTATCTCATTCTTTTTGGGTCAATAATTTTCATTAAGAAAATATCTCCAATTAGATGCCTTCCTAGTATCATGAGTAAAGATGTGTTACTCCCGAGTCCCACTCCCACCTTCGGATCACGTCAATTCCTCCACTGTATTCTTTCCACACTGCCGTTTGGAGTTGCTACTTAATTTCTGTCTGTTTCCCCCATAGCCTGTGGTCTATACTCTGGATCTCACCTCCTCTCATAACTTCTCTATTTCCATCTTTGTTCCTGGCAATTTTTTCTAACACAGTCTTTCCTGCCAATGGTCCCACTTTGGTATACTTTTTGTAGTCCCTTTTGTTTACATGATTTCCATTCTCGAAACTTACTTTCTCTTCCTTATTTGGATTAAAACAATCTTTATGAGCACACATCATAGAAAAGAAGCACTGCACCATCCACCGAAAGGACCACAAAGAAGAATAAAGCCCAAGTTCTACCTCTAAGCATTTACAACCGAGTGACCAGAATTAAAGTAGCAAGAAACCTCAGTAAGCTTTTGCTACACTCAATGCTACTAGGGGTTGTTCAGCCTGGAAAAAGACTAATTTGAGAGAATAAGATCTGTATAAGCTCTCTACCTTTGCTTGTGACCTTCTGAGGACATTTCCTGTAGGGCTGTACCTTTCCAAAATGTTTTTTCATCTCTCGTTGCACAATGCTGCATGGGAATGAAACCACCACACACTGGCTGGCACGAGGTAACTTGTGTTGCAAAAGAGAAGGTTTTTGATCAATCAGACGACTGACCGACCGTTCACACGGAAGATGCTCATGCGGGAACCACAGGTGCTCCTAGGCCAGCACTGTCTGGACCTGTGTTTCCAAATTGAAAAATTGGACTGAAAGACTTGAGTCTAACTTTCAGGTGGTTGAGGCTGAACCGTTTCTATTAAAGATGATTTTTCTATTCATCTACGCATCTTTTTCAAGTTTTGAGTATTTCTGAAATACTCAGAAATGAGCTGTATTTTACTGTTATTTCTGAGTTCTTACCAGCGTTGAGCATTTGCATATTTGTTTTTTTTTTTTTTTTTGAGACGGAGCCTCAAGCTATCCCCCTGGGTAAAGTGCTATGGCATCACAGCTCATAGCAACCTCCAACTCCTGGGCTCAAGTGAATCTCCTGCCTCCGCCTCCCAAGTAGCTAGGACCACAGGCGCCCGCCACAATGCCCGGCCACAAGCACCTGATCTTAATTTGTACCATG
>CAUYQV010185218.1:0-20639 GCA_963574575.1 Galagoides demidoff
GTCTTAACACAACAATTATGAGAAAGACATGATGGCTATGTTAGCCAGTTGGATGAGAGTTTTCCAAACTGCATATGGAAGCAACACACTGTATCCTATGATAGAATTAATGTACACAATTATGATCTAAAAAAAAAAAAAGATTATAAAAAAGAAAAAAAGAAAAAAATAAGATAACAATGAAGTTTGCCATATCAGTTGATTCTTCTTTTCATAAAATATTTTTCTGACCACGTGTGATGCTATTTGATATACATACATTTTACCCACAGAAGAAAGTCTTTCAAAATTGGAGTTAATCGTCTCAAACCATGTCACTTCTTTATCAACTAAATTTATGCAATATTCTAAATGCTTTGCTGTCATTTCAACAATGTGCACAGCTGTCTTTATTGTGAGTAGATCTCATCTAAGAGACCATGAAAAGCAACTCCTCCATTCAGGTTTTATGATGCGATTGCAACAATTCAATCACATCTTTAGGCTCCACTTATATCTGTAATTCTCTTGCCATTCCTTTCACATCTGCAGTCCACTTCCTCCACTGGAGTCTTGAGCCCCTCAAAGTCAACCTTGAGGGCTAGAATCAACTTCTTCCAAATTCTTGTTAATGTTGATAATTTGACCTCCTCCCATGAATCACAAATATTTTTAATGGCATCTATAATAGTAAGTCCTTTCTAGAAGATTTTCAGTTGATCAGAGGAATCACTACCTATGGCAATTATAGCCTTACAAAGTATATTTTTGAAATAATAGGACTTGAAGAGTTAAAATTACTCCTTGTTCCATGGTGTGTGTAATGGTCCTTGTGTTTACAGTTATGAAAACAACATTAATCTCTTTGTAAATCTCCATCAAAGATCTTGGATTATCAGGTGCATAATCAATGAGTAGTAATATTTAAAAAATAATTTTTTTGGAGCAGTAGGTTTCAATAGTAGGCTTAAAATATTCAGTAAACCATGCAGATATGGTGTCATACAGGCTTTACAGAACACAAGCAAAGTAGATACAGCATAATTTTTAAGGACCCTAAAATCTTCAGAATGATAAATAAGCATTGGTGTCAACTTAACGTCATCAGCTACATTATCCCCTAATTAGAGTGTCAGCCCATCCTTTCCAACTTTGAATCCAGCATTGGCTTCTCTTCTCTGGCTATGGAAGTCCTAGATGACATCTTCCAATAGAAGCTGTTTTATACATTGAACATTTGTTGTTTAGTGTAGCCACCTTTGGGTAACTTGCATCTTCTCCAACAGCATTTGCTGTTTCACTCTGTACTTGTAAGTTATGGAGATGGCTTCACTTCTTAAATCTCATGAACTAAACTTTTCTGGCTCCAAACTTTTCTTCTACAGCTTCTTCACCTCTCTCAGCCTTCAGAAAATTAAGAATTAGGGGCTTGCTCTGTATTAGACATTGGCTTAAGAAAATATTGTGACTGATTTGATCTTCTATCCCGATGATTAAAACTTTATCCAGACCAGCAATAAGGCTGTTTTGCTTTCTTATCATTTATGCATTTCCTTCCATAGCACTTTAAATTTATTTCAAGAACTTTTCCTTTGCATTCACATCCTGGCTAACTGTGTGGTGCAAGAAGCCTAGTGACCACCCTATCTGGGCTTTCAATATGCCTTCTCACTAAGTTTAATAAATTCTAGCACTTGATTCAAAGTGAGAGATGTGTGATTCTTCCTTTTACTTGAACCCTTACAGACCATCATAGGGTTATTAATTAGCCTAATTTCCATATCATGTGTCACAAGGAATAGAGAAGTCCAAAGAAAATAGAGATACAGGGAAATGTCCACTCTTTGGAGCAAAGAAAAAAAAACATACATTTACTGATTAAATTTTCTGTCTTACATAACTGTGTTTCATGGTGCCTCCAAACAATTAACAATAGTAACATCAAAGATCACTGATCACAGATCATCATATCATACATTATAACAATGGGAATTTTAAAGTATGTGAAATACCAAAATATGAGAAGAAGACACAAAGTGAGCACACACTTTTAGAAAATGGCACTCATAGACTTGCTCAACAATACAGGGTGGCCACAAACAACCCTGTAAAATAATTTTACAGTTATTGTGGCTTCCATTGATAAAAATCCACAATAACTGTAAAATATAATAATGCAAGATGCAAAAAACCGTGGTATTCCTGCACAGATCTCTGTCTTTCTGTTTCAGAAGATTATAAAGTCTTGCTCCATATGAATGTGTCATAATATATTTAATAGTCTGAAGAGCCAGGAGTGAGCTTTTGGGGAGGAATCAAACAAGGAGGAATCACAGTAGCATTAGTGTAGGCATGTGACCTGCCCTTCCAGAGCCTGAAAAGGCTTTGAGGAAAGACAGTTATTTTGTGATCTTATAGGTGGAAGTGATACATATGAGTCGTGTTAGGAGTTAGTGATTCCGTTTCTGGACTACGAGGGTTTAAAATTCATTGGTAGTTCTTGCTCAGTTGCTGATTCTTGAAAAATTACCTCATTGAGCCTCAGTTTCTTTACCATAAAATGTTTCATTAGACTTTCCCAGGGTTGGGATGAAAGCATGCACTCATTAATGTGCTTTCTATGACATGAACAAAGTGCAAAAGTAAAGGATTGTTGTTGTTTTAATTGTTGTGCTTTTGTTCTCAGGGCTTGTTATGAGACCTCAGGTTGCTCAGGATCTGTGCTTTCTTATGTGATAAATGAGAAACAATCATCATTTTCCCCAACTTTAAACCCAAATCATTGTTCACACTGATTTCAGTGTAATTTTATCATTTTAATCTATATTGGAGGTATATAAATATATAGATCTTTCTGACATAAGACTTTTCAATATTTCCAAATTTAATAGCAACAAAGGTCCCTAATACTGCAAAGGAGGGATTAAAAATAACAAATAGAGGGCTGGATAAGCAGATTGTAGAGTTCCATGCATAGAAAAGGCCCAGAGCCTCTTGTTCAAAATGTAGGGCAAGTGTTATTAATGGTAAAATATAAGGCTCTTTCCTCTCTACAGTCTTTCTCTTTATCTCTTATGATGGTTAGTTCTTACTTAATGTCATTCTAAGTGAATAATATTAAATCATTAGCATGAATATAAACATCCACCTTCATATTATGTAATGTCAGTTTTAAATATAATGCAAGAGTATTTAACTCATATATAGGATTACCAAAATTGTATGATTCTATGTTGTAACCATGATGCATATGTGTTTTATTCATAATGGAAGGGTAGAAATATGCATAAAATAATTTGACTGTTTTTATTTCAATTTTTTATATATTCACACTCTGCCAAGACTCTCCCTATCTTTGCTTAGTTGATGAGTAAAGGAGATCTGGAAAAAAATAAAAAGAACTATCAGTGACCTTATCTTTTCCTTCCTTTTTCTGTTGGCATTTTCAGTGTAAATGGTCAATTAACTTAGAGAAGTAACCCAGTGAGAAAGGATATCATTATATCTTGGTTGCTCATACATCATTTGATTGCTTTCTTTCTGCAACTGGTATAGGTTTTGGTTCATTTGAAAAGCATGATCTCTGGGGATTGTCAATACTCTAACTTAGACATAGACATAACACACTTGCCTTTACTTATTTTGAGTTTCCCTGAACTACCATTCATCCTGGGTCTCTGGGCCTGCTAAAATTCTGTGCTCATGGGTTATCACAGACATATATTTGATTGGATTGGTAAGAGCAGGTGGCAGCCATGAAGACTGCTTGTGTCTCCTCTACTCACAGAATGCTTCATTGTTCCAACAATAATGCTCACAAAACCCAAGTTCAAAGATAAAATTGCAAGTAACCATTGCTTTGCACAATTCTGATGTTTTTGCTTGTCAATTAACATCATTTAATTACACCAGTGTCCAAAACACAATTCAACTTACAGCTACCATGGCATATTAACTGTGAATAATTGCATAAAGCCTTTGCTGCTGGCTTCCAGTTTGCAGATCACTATGTAAATAGCAGATGTGCATCATGATCCTTGACCAATCACATTACTCCTTCCAAAGTCAGCCTGTGAATGGTCCTTGCACAACTGCTATTGAATTCACACACAGACAGCAAAGAGTGCAGCTGTGCTGGCTTCTTGTCTCCTTGTGATTAACCCATAAAATATTTGACAAAAAAAAAAAAAACCTCATGGAGAAAGGAAATTAGCCAACAAAGAGGAAAATGCATTAAAAAAAAAGTGATCATACCGGAAGTAAAATTTGAATAGAAAGTGAATTAATAGAAGAAGAAGCTGGCCTTGGAAGTACTGACATTGCCACTGTTTGAGAGAAAACTAATCAACAGACATAAAGAAAGTGGTTATGGTGACAAGGATGAAAATGTACTAGACAAAGTGATGCTGCAAAAAAAAATCACATTTAAGTACCTCTCGGAGATATTTAACAACACTGAAAGTGCAAAAGCATTGCTCCATCTGCTCTTGATGAGTTTTTGTAAAGAACAAAACACCATTTTAATTCTCAATGTTTTTAATATTTCAAATCCACTAGGTAAATATTACTTTTTCTTTGCAGATTCCTACATGTCTACAGCTAATGAATAGCAAGGGAGTTTTTAATGTTTTGACAAAAAATGTTAAAGGTCACAGAACAATCATTATTTTCCCCATAGATAAATTGAGGTCACTTTACACAGTTTCAGCTGGCACAGTTAACTTTGGGTCCTGTGCCACTCCGCAGAGTGAGGGCTGCATATATAAAAAATTCCAAGAAGGCAATAGCCAAGGCCCATTTGAGCGCAGGTCCCAGGGCAACCACTTCACCAAAGACCTCACTTTGATAGTCCTTTTGAATTGTACTTAAGTTTACTTTTATTAGTATATTTAAAAGTCCCTTCTTGAGTCTGGCCCTGTTCTGGAGAAACATCCTCAGTCACACTGCTTCCCCCAGCTCCCCACCCCCAGGTTCACGCGGCAGGCCATCATGCAGCATATGCAGCTGGTCTTTACTGCTGCATACATCAGTGCAACCTGGCGAGACTGCTGTAAGACAGACCAACATGGTCCATGTTAGGGCTTTTGCAATAGTGCCCTAGAAAGAGTGTGACCTCATCAAACCTAACATAGACTCCTCCATTCTCCTCATTTCACCTTAACTTCCCACCCCTTTAGGAACCTCTCAACCTACAAAACTGAATCTAGTGCTTTTCTCTTCTTGGAGATTTCCTTGACTTCTCCAAGGGGAAGGGACCACTTTTTCTTTTGCACAGTTAGGTACCAACATCGTTCCAGGCACAGGTATAACCTTATGCAAAGACTACCAATAAATAGATACTCATGAGCAGATAACCAGATTCCTGTTCATTACATTAAAAAATGAGAAAGATGTCTCCATCCACTGAAAGTCATCAAGCTTTGTGCCAGGCATCCTGCTGAAAATTACAGACAGGAGATGTCATTAGCATTCTTACTTTAAAAGAGGTCTAGATGGTTATTGCCCCTCCTGGAGGTCATTTTAGCTGGTGATAAGGAAAGGGGTGATATAAGTAAGATTTCTAGGGTAGATTTATGGATAAGCGTTTTGTTACCTGAATTTAAAAGTTTCCCAGAAAAAAATTCCTGGGACAAGTGGTTTTCAAGACAGAGGTTTAATATTTCCATGAAAAAGATTAGAGCTCCAACCACATCAAGTAAATTTTATATAGAGACTAAAAGAAATCAGATCTGAAACACAGACCTTCTGTGTTTTGGGGGAGGGTTCCAGAGGGCTTCACAGGCTGCAAGTGCCCTCTTCACTTACCATCCACAGCTGCTCCTCAACCTGACACTCACACACATATGCACGTACACACAGAATTTGTGGACAAACACTCAATATTCTGGCTGTGATTGCTAAAGAAAATTTTTACAAAACCTAATTTTTATAATGCTAAGATAGCATCTAGACATTCATTACACCTTTATCCATATATTGGAGAATATCCAAACTTATCTCTAAGGAAAATTATGCCCAGTTTTCTTACCAACTGTGATATTGATCTCTACTACCATACTTGCTCAGTTGAGATTAAATGTATCACGGATAGTTTTAAGGGCTATTTAAGGATTATCTATATATCTTTTAGGTAATATTCCAGTGCAGATACTGGTGAACAAAGTAAGTTTTCCATGAGGAAGTGGCATATCAGCCAGGCATTGAAGAATGGGTAAGAAATAGCTGGATTTAGGGATTATAATATATGGGAATGCTTCTTTTATGAAGATTATTTTATGATATTCTTTCTAAAGATCAGGATCTGAGGAAGAGAGTCCATTCCCCAGTGCTAGAGCCAATGTAGCTTTCTTCCTGTGGCCAATTTGTTTGATGAGATAGAAATACAGTAGTGATTGTTAAGGTTGGTATTTCATGTTTGTATCAATAAATTAAAATAGAGCCTTCCTACAGAAGCAACTAAATAAATAAAATAAAATGGATTTCATAAATGTAACAGTTATTTGCACCAACCTGGGCAACACAGGGAGATTCCATCTCTTTTTAAAAAGCTTGTTTTTAAAGTAACTGAGCACGGGGGCACATGCCAAGTCCCAGCTACTCAGGAGGCTGAGGTGGGAGGATTGCTTGAACCTAGGATTGTTTGAACTATGTTCGCTCCACTGCACTCCAGCCTAGACAACAAAGCAAGACTTTCTTCAAAACAAAGAAACAAAAGTTATGTGCATCAAAGGAAATTACCTCAGCTGCATTTAGGTCTGAGTTACTTGTTAGTATCCAAGAAATATTGCAGTTGCAAAAATATCCCTGGAAAGTTCATTACTTTTGTTAATGTCATTTATTTGATTGTTTGACATGTACTGTATCCCCCTCAATGTGCTAGATGGTAGATAGAGAGAACAAACAGTAGACACATTTGTCCCTCAAAGATCTTATTGGAAGTCATGCAGATGGATCATTAAGCAGACTCATAAATAAGACAATCTACAGACTGGGAGAAAATATTTGCAATTCACATATCTGATAAAGAATTGTATCCAGAATATATAAAGAATTCTCATAACTCCAGAACCAAAAAATGGATAACACAACATAAAAATAGACAAAAGACTTAAATAAACATTTCTTCAAACAAAATAAATAATGGCCAACAAGTACATGAAAGATAACATCAATCAGGGAAATGCAAATCAAAACACAACGGCAGATCTATCACTTATACTCACTGGGGTAGTCACAACCAAAAAAAAAAAAATGCTAATGAGTATTGGCAAACATTTAGAGAAATTGGAATCCTCATCCAGTGCTGGTGGGAATGTAAAATGATGCAGTCAATTTGGAAAACAGTTTGGCAGTTTCTCAAAAAGTTAAACATTGAGTTACCATATGACTCAGCAATTCCACTCCTGGAATTCCACTCAAGAGAATTGAAAACATATGTTCACACACAAAAAATTAGAAATGAATATTTATAGTAGCATTATTCATAATAGTCAAAAAGTGGGAATAAACCAAATGTCCATTAACTAATGAATGGATAAACAAGACAGTATCTCCATACAACAGAATATTATTATATTAAACAATAAAAAGAAATGAAGTGCTGATGCACATTGCAACATTACTATAAAAGTGCACACCCTGCCTGTGATTCACAGCCTGAAGCTTCATCTAGAGATCTGCAGAATGAAAGACATCCAGAGGGCTCTCTAGTCCTGGGTTCCAGGTCCACGGACAGGTGAAGTTGTTTTAGGTTCTACTTCCCAGCCTTCAAAGGACTGATGCTCCAATAGGTCTGGGTCACGTGTGGGACATTTCAGCTTTACTAGTGAGCCTTAGGCTTCAATTCATTTTGCTTCCTTGACATTTCTCTGGGTAAATTTGTAGGTTAAAGCACTTCATTCTCCAAGCAAAAAGGAGTTTCAGGAGAAAGTGCTTACAATTGACAGAGTTAAGTCACAGCAAACCACTAGCAAATACAGAATGATTAGAGAAAGTCCACTGAGGATTTTCTTTCACAAGGATTTACCTCCAGTAGGAGAAATTGGACAGGACCATACCAGGGGCAGCCTTTCACATTTTAGTAGTCTAAAATTGAGCATGAATTGGAAGGGGATTTAGTGAAATGGTAAATCCATTAGCACCAGGCAGAATTTGGGTTAAAGGCAGTCTCCACTGTTGCAAAGCAGTATGATTTTTACAAAGCCAAAAAAGCTCTCCAAGGTCATAGATATAAATGTAAAATGCAAACAAATAGACTTCTAGATAGATGAAAACTTAGGAGACCTTAGGTTTGACAATGACATTCTAGATATAATAAAAAAAATTACTGACATAAAAATCGATGATCTTTAAAAGATTATGCAAGAGATGCTGTTGAGAGGATAAAAAGACAAGCCACAGACTGAGAGAAAATATTGCAAAAGACATGTCTTTTAAGAACTTATATCCAAAATATATAATGCACTCTTAAAACTCAACAGTAAGGGAAGAAACCACCCAATTAGATCTGATCAGACATCTCACCAGTGAAGACATAGAGGTAGCATGAGAAATACATTTCATATCATATGTCGTAAGGGGATTTCAAATTAGAACAGCAATGAGATTTCACTACTTGCCTAGTAGAAGTGCTAAAATCTAATAATTTGACAATATGTGATTCTAGTGAGGATGTGAATCAGTTCAACCTCTTGTTGCTGATGGAAATGCAAAATGATACAGCTACTTTGAAAGAAGGTTTGTTAATGTTCTAAAAAAATTAACATACTCTTACTATACAGTTCAGATCATTGGTATTTGTCCAAATGAATTGAAATCATGTTTCCACACAAAAACTTGCAATCAAATGTATATAGAGATTTAATTGTAATTTCTTAAACTTGGAAACAAGCAAGATGTCTTCTTTCCAGATGATTTTCAATTTACTTTGCCCAGATTTATCAGAGGAATCACCATCTATGATAGCTATAACCTTACAAAATGTACTTCTTAAATAAGACTTCAAAGTCAAAATCACCCTTTGACCCAAGACGTACAGAATGAATGTTATATCAGCAGACATAAGCACAACATTAACCTCTTTGTATGTAAATAACACCTCCATCAGAGCATTTGGGTGACCAGGTGCATTATCAATGAGCAGTGATATTGTAAAAGGAATCTGCTTATTTTGAGAAGTAGGTCTCATAAATGGGTTTAAAATATTAAGTAAACCATGCTGTAAACAGGTGGATGCTATCATCCAAGCTTTGGTCTTCAATTTCTAGAGCACCAGCAGAGTCAATATGTTATAATTCATAAAAGCCCTAGGATTTTCAGAGTGGTCAATGAGCATAGCCTTCAACTTAAAGTCAATTAGAATATGGGCAAAAGATCTGAGCAGACATCTCATCAATGAAGACATAGAGGCAGCATGAGAAGTACATTTCATATCATATGTCGTAAGCTACATTAGCCTCTAACAATAAAATAAACTCGTCCTTGGAAGCTTGAAATATAGGCCTTGATTTCTATCTACCTGTGAAAGACCTAAGTGACATCTTCTTCCAATAAAGGGCTATTTTGTTGGCATTGAAAATCTGTTGTTTAGTGTAGCCACCTTCATCACTGACCTGTGCTAGATCTACTGTATAATTTACTGCAGGTTTTTTCTTAATTTTTATTGTTAAATCGTATTTGTGCACAATACAATACAGTGTGTGGTTTCCATATACAATTTGAAATACTTTCATCCAGTTGGCCAACATAGCCTTCATGTTATTCTCATAGTTGTTGTGTTAAGACATTTATAATCCACATTAAGACAGATTCACATGTACCCTTATAAGGGTATATAAATATACCCTATAAATCATAGGCGTGATTCCTGCAATCTTGGAAGAAAGTGTAGGGAAAACTCTTGAAGAAGTTGGCCTGGGTGAATATTTTATGAGGAGGACCCCCCGGACAATTGAAGCAACATCAAAAATACACTACTGAGACCTCCTCAAATTAAAAAGCTTCTGCACAGCCAAGAACACAGTAAAAAAGCAAGCAGACAGCCCTCAGAATTGGAAAAGATATTTGCTGGTTATGTTTCCAACAAAGATTTAATAACCAGAATCCACAGAGAACTCAAACGTATTAGCAAGAAGAGAACAAGCGATCCCATCTCAGGGTGGGCAAGGGACTTAAAGAGAAACTTCTCTGAAGAAGACAGACACACGGTCTACAGATATATGAAAAAATGCTTGCCATCCTTAATCGTCAGAGAAATGCAAATCAAAACTACTTTTAGATATTATCTAACACCAGTAAGATTAGCCCATATCACAAAATCCCAAAATCAAAGATACTGCATCCTTTTGCACCCTTTTATGCTTAGGAGATAACTACTCTCCTTAAACCTTATGGACAAATATTTATTAGCTCTAAACATTTTCTGCCACTTCCTCACCTCTCTCAGTCTTCATAGGATTGAAGAGCGTTGGAGCTTCCCTTGGATTGGTTTGGCTCAAGAGAATGTTGTGACTGGTTTGATCTTCTACCCAGAGGACTGAACTTCCTCCTAATTAACAAGAGGCCGTTGTGCTTCCTTATCATTTCTATGTTCGCTGGAGTGGCACTTTAAATTTCTTTTAAGGACTTTTTATTTGAATTTGTAATTTGTTTAACTATTTGGCACAAGAAGTCCAGCTGTCAGCCTCTCTTGGCTTTCAATATGCATTCCTCACTAGCCTCAATCATTTCTAGCTTTTGATTTAAAGTGACAGAGGTGCTGCTCTTCCTGTCACTTGAACACTCCGGGGCCATTGTAGGGTTATCAGTCAGCCAAATTGTAATAAAGTCGTGCCTCTGGGAGCACGGCAGCCTCAAGAAAGGGAGGGAGATGTGGAAGCAGATGATTAGCAGAGCAGTGAGAACACACACAACATTTATTGATTAAGTTTGACACCTCACAGGGGTACAGTTTGTGCTGCCCCAAAAGAATTACAATGAAGTGCTCACTTCGGCAGCACATCTATTAAAATTGGAATGATACAGAGAAGATTAGCATGGCCCCCGTGGAAGGATGACATGCAAATTCGTGAAGCATTCCATATTTTAAAAAAAAGAAAAGAAAAGAAAGAATTACAATAAAACATACGAGAATAGTGATTGCATAATACTGTGATAAATATAATAATAATGCAAAAATTTGAAATAGTATGAAAATTACCAAAATGTGAAACAGAGATATGAAATGAGCACAAGCTGTTGGCAAAGGGGGCACTGATTTGCTCAACACAAGGTGACCACTAACCATTAATTACAAACAAAAAACAAATTCACTATCCACAAAGCCCAATAAAGTGATGTGAACTAAAGTGAGGCACCTGAGTCAGTCCTGGCTCCTCAGTGGTAACCAGTGTGTCTCAGGATGGCAGATGTTCAGGGTGGAATGGACCAGCTGGAGTTCATGTAAGAATCAGAACTGATAGGACGTGTGTGAATAGAGGGAGAGAGAGAGGGAGGGGGATTTACTTCAATGATTGGCTTGGGATTATGAGCTGGGAATTTCTTTTAACATATGGATTTGAGGGAGATAGTATTTAGCTAATTACACCTGGACCTTTACCCTCTTTTCTGTCTAATAAGGAGTGTAGAAGTAAATCATCCAGAGAGAATATGGGCAACGGGAAGAGAAGAGGTCCTGGTGGAATCCTGGGAATAGTATTCAAATACAGAAAACCAGGACTGTCAAATGGAGCAAAGCACCCTGACAGGGAGAGCCAACTTGGAGAAGAAAGTTTCTAGAATATGACAATAGGATTAAAGGGAGAAGCAGAATTCTCCCCTCAGTTTGGCCATTAGATCATGGGGCAATATCACGGAGCAGTTTGAGTGGAGTGGGTGCAGGAGAAGCCTCAAGCCTGAAGGTGCATAGGGAGGCAAAGCCGTTGACGGAGAGCTGTCTGTCAAAGACATCAACTGTGAGAAGGAGAAAGTGGAAACACAAAGCATAAGGATACAGTCATGAGGTCCCTAATGGGCCCCATCCTCTCAGCTACACAGAAAACAGAATGGGACTCAGAGTGGGTGACACAGAGCTGAGACACCAACTGTGTCCATGAAGGTGAATAACAGAGCACGTTCCCATCAGAGAATGATGGTGGTGGTGAGAATCCTGGGTGAGGTTTCACTTAGAAGAAGGGGCTCCAGTGCTATCACTAGGTGGTTATTTTTCTTGATGGCTGAATAGTAGTCTATATCACATTTTATTAATCCACTCATGTATTGGTGGGCACTTAAGTGTTGATTGATCAATACTTAAGTGAATGTACGGAAGTAAATCTCAGTGTAAACCAAGCTGGGAGAGTGGGGAGAAAGCCGTGGTAGATTCACACCTATTGGGTACGGTGCACACTGGGTAGAGGGCATGGTTATAACCTTGACTCAATTTGTGCAAAAAACAAAGTATATAAACAAAACATGTGTACTCCTTAATATTCTGAAATTAAAGAAAAGTAAAGAATACCAAGGCAAGGAGGCTTCAGGTGACCAGAGCAGCTCCAGCGGGCACTGGAGGAGGAGTATGACTGAAGGCCCCAGGCATGCTGAACTGAGTGAACTCTGAGGCTGGGATCTTGATGACCCACACATGTTGCAAGTTCAGGGCAAAAATCAGAGGGCAAAGGGCATCAGTGAGCCTGTTCCCCAGGGCACTCACCCAGGGCCCTGTTTCACTTTTCTCTAAAACAAACAAATAAAAATCACTGGAGTTGGCCCAAGGAGTTCAGGGCACTTTATCATTTTAATTTGTAAATAAACCCATAATTATGTCTGAATTGGAGAGAATAAACATTACAAATTCTTTCTCTTCCTGTCTTTTTTTTTTTTTTTGGTTGTTATTTTTGGATGCTGGGACTGTAGGGCAGCACTGATAATTATCACAGTTGCAAGCCTTTATCCTGCTCCTGTCTGTGGCCCAAATAGCTACCCAGGAAAAAGTAAGAAAATTAGACAATGCTAATTTTTATATAGGACACACTTTCCAAATCTCTTTATTAATGGTCGTGGAATTAATATTAATTAATCAATGGAATTCATGATTTCTCAAGCAGAAAATTCAAAAGATGGGGCATTTGCAAACATACATGTATGGCTTTCAGAAAGCAAAATTGCCGAGGCAAAGCATGTGGTTGATGTGAATCCCAGAGGGAAATGAAGAAAATTACTGTCTTACTCACCTTGGGGCACTGTAATGAATTGCTATACAGTGGGTGGCTTATAAAGAGCATCACACACACACACAGAGTGTACTGCTTGAGTGTGTGTCCCCCTAAACTACATGTCCACCTGGAACCATAGTGTATGACTACACTGGAAACAGGGTTTTGCAGTTAATTGATTACATTTAGCTGAGTCCATCCTTTAGGTGGCCCTAATCCAATGGTTGATACCCCTGTAAGAAGATAGTAACACAGAGGGAAGAATATGAGGACCGCGCAGGGAGAGGGTGGGCAGGCCCAGGTCTCAGCCAAAGAGTGACCAGTTGGGAACCACCAGATGCTTAGAAGAGGCATGGGAAATTTCTTCCCTAGAACCATCAGAAGGAGCATGGCTCCACTAATACAACTTGATTTTGGATTTTTTTTATTATTTTTTTTTTATTTTGGATTTTTCGCCTTCAGAACTGTAAGACAATAAATTGTTATTTTAAACCTTCTAGCTTGTGAAACGTCATTACAGCAGCCTCTATTTCATTCAGAATTCTCCTCTCTACAGACATGCAGGCATTTTAATACCAAATTCACCTTCATTGTAAATTATACAAGATTTATTTTTTGCAAATGGATTTATGACATTAGCTCCTTTTTTCAAATCTTTAAGACTTTCCAGTTATCCAGTGAGCAAGTTTCTTCGTAGCAATGCATGGCTGTTGCAGTGTGAGGCCACCTTCATTCCCTGGATGTCACACAGGCCCCTGCAGTCCCAGTTCTCTGACCACAAACTGGGCTTACTTACCTGTTTTACATGAATTTTCAAACTCAGATAGTAGTTTTCCAGGGCTATTATAACAAAGTAGGATCACAACTGGTGGCTTAAAACAATAAAAGTTTATCATCTCACAGTTCTAGAAGATAAAACTTTAAGGTCAGGGTGTTGTCAGACAGGCTCTTTCTGAGGGCTTGGAGGAAGAATCTGTTTCTTCCTCAGCTTTTGGTGATGGCTCGTGATCTTTAATGTTTCTAGGCTTAGAGATGCATCCCTGCAATCTCTGCTTCCATCTTCACCTAGAGCTCTCCCAGCTGTGTCTGCATGTCATCCTCTCTCTGGCACTCTCCTTCTTATAATGACACAAGACACTAGAAGTCTCACCCTAATTCCGTATCACCTCAACTTGATTCCATCTGCAAAGACTCCTATTTCCAACTGAAGTCACATTTGCAAGTACGGAGCAAGCCTTCACTCTTTCTTTGTGGAAGGACATGATTTAACTCCCAACATGTCTTTTGATGAATTTTCCCATGTTGAAATTTCACACATAATGTATGACCTCCTCAAATGCAAATTCATTGTGAAGACATTTTGGTTCTTTCTAATCTGAACCAGTGACAGATGGTCAAAACCCATACAGGGTCCAGAAGGAGGCCTGGAGAGTTCAAGGGGGTGTTGGCAAATTCCAGCTGTTTCAAAACGTATGAGGTACTCACCATTGTGTTATGTGAGCTGTATTTATGAAACGCCTGCAGCCCTGAGTGCTTTAGCATTTGACTCACGGTAGCTCTCTGCAAGGGTCACTCTTTTGCAGAGTCCTTAGCCTTCTCCCAGACTGTAGGGTCCTTAAGTTCAGTAACAAAGACACTTTGCTGTCATTCTCTAAACACCAGGGTAGCTTTCCCCAGAGTTGTTTTGGATCACTAGCTACTGCTAATGTGTAAGGATCCAAAGTGACAGGCGTACACCCTGACTCCTCTCAGGCAGACCCTGGACTTTCCCTGAAGCACCCAGGACAGCCTTGCTTCCCTGTGCCCCTTCCTGTGTCCTGAAGATTTTCCTCTCATAGCCAAGAAGACCAACAGTTGGGACAGAAGAGGCAACACATGGACAAGCAAGTTGGTTTCTGGTCCTTGTCCTAATTATTTACTGATCTCGAAAATTGATTTCAGATTCTGAGGTGCAGGCTCAAGTTGCTCCTAGGAGAACAGGCACAGGTATGGCGACCACTGTGTAAGATGGTGAAAGTGTTTTGTAAACACCAAATCTGTCAGCACCTCGGTCCTGGACAAGCAAGTTCCTCCCAGTACCCTTCTCACCTTTGTCTCTCCCTCCCCCTGTTCAGCTGCTCTCAGGGCTGCCCCACAGCTGGTATCCCTGTCCCCCCAAACTCCTTCAATGTGGGGCCCTTGCACCACGCAGCCCCTCCCAGCCCACCCTCACCCCAGACCCTCACAAGCTCCCACAAAAAAGACAATGAAACTTTTCATTAACCAACACCCCCTGCCTCCCCCTGTTCTGCTCTTCAGCCAAGCCAGTGTCCCTGAAATCTGATCCTTTAAGAGGACCTGCAGTCCAGTCCATGTTGACTCACCTTCTTCTGTCTCTCCTTTGTCCTGACACCTGTGGGTTCCAGTACATTTGTTTTCTATTTATACACCCCCATCTCAAAGATCCCATGCATCACTTCATCCTCAAGACCCACTACCAATAAATCTGTATATCCTCCCGAGTCAGCACCCTGCTACCAAAGGCCTGCAGATCCCTTCCCAAGACCGACATCCCCCTTCCCGAGGCCGACATCCCCATCCGTGGTCCTTTCTGTTCATGACAGGAATCATAATCTCAGTGTCCCTTGCTGAGCTGCTGAGGTTATTTCAGAGCCAGCAAGCACAGGTGCAGCAGGCCAGTGGTATTTAGGGAGCTTTTACTTTTTATTTTTTTTCAAAACATATACCTAATACTGTAAAGCTTAGTGTTTAACAAAGAAATAAATCATAGTAGAGCACTGTGTAATTAGAAGCAATACATTCTTGCCATTATTTAATTCGCTCATTATTTTTAAAAAGGGTTTCATTGCATACATGTAACATACTAGGTAGGTATTGTAATAAAAATACTGCACATTTAAATGGATGTGGAAAATAGTAAAACTTCTTTACAGTCTCCATTAATTCATTAATAAAATAGGAGAATAGTGTTGTCAGACTTTTACCTTCCTTGATGGTCTGGAGGATAGCTATGTCCTTTAACGACCAGTGGACCATATTATTTGGTCAAGATGTCTGCTATCATTTCCTGGAGCCTCCATTGAATCCCATACACTGCCCTGCAGGCCCTTCATTCCCTGTATTCCAGAAAGCTATGTCTCTGTTACATCTTACTACATATTTCTATCACCAAAATTATGAGATTTTTTTCCTGTTAATGTTTGTAGTATGGAAGAGAATGAGAGAAGCAGAACTTTCCCACAGGGCAACTCTACAAGCTGACAAGTTAGTCAGTCACAGAGCCACAGATGCTCTGAGTCTCCTGAGTCAGAGACAAAGGCCATTATAACTTTCACTACTCACAACAGAGCAAACAGCAAGAGCATCGGTATTGGCGTAGTCTCCCTGCCCTCATCTCTGGGTCATGGCAGGCCCAGATGGAGACCCCTTGGGCCGTGAGTTACAATGTGTCACACAGTGGGCTGTGCTGCAGCTGAGAGGCCTTGAGCTTAGAGAACCCGCTGCTTTGATAATGACCAGTGAGCAAGTCTGCTCTTGGTCCTGGGAGAACCACATGCAGCACCTGGCTGAGGTACACGCTTCTCCCTAGTGAACTGTCACTTCTCAGAGCTGCCAGCTATAGAAACAACCTGTGAAGGAGCCCAGGTAAGGGGACAGTCAGACTCCTGTGAGTTTGCTTTATTCAGCAAGGAGTGAAAGCGTGCAGGAGCCCACAGCTGACCATCTCTCTGCTTGGACTGTTTGATTTAATTTGATTTCATTTCATTTCATTATTTTTTCAGGAACAGAACCACAGTGGGACTGGATGACTTTAGATGGAGTTTGTTGTCAGACCTCAAGATTCTAACCTGTTTTGTCAATACATTCTTTTTTATTGTCTTGCATTTGCCAGATGTTAAGTCTAGCTGCTCTAACTTCCGTTCATCAACTCCTAACTACCTCTGGCAAACACAAATCACCAGTTTCAGACTAGGGCTGGAGATGAGGAATATCCAGTCTCTGTCAATCAGGGCCTCACTGTCCAGGTGGAAATGTCACCACAGGCTGGTAGGATGAGAAAGCACTGATGACCAGCTCAGCACAGGGAAGAGGTGGTGGGTAAGAGTAGAAAAGAGGGAAACGATGAAGGCGGTGGATCCTGAGGAATGAGACTTCCGAGCAAAGTGCATGATTTGGGAGATGACTCAGATCTCTGCAACGGCAGGTACCACATCAGCACCCATGTAAGGGAGGGTCGAGGCTACAGATAAGAGGAAATAAATTATTTAAACATTACTGTTTATTTTATTACGTTTGGTTACCCAGGTATTGTAGATGAAGAAACTGTGAGGTGCAGAGACCCTAAACTTTCGTTTCTTTTCCTGCCAAATGAGGATAGTGAACCTTCTGGAGAGCTGGGAGGAGACACCACCATCTCTATGCTCAAGCTCTGCAAAATTTGCCACAGATCAATATGACTTCAGGCAGAAGGCCTTCCCTGAAGTGGATACAGCTGCCTCTGAGAAATAAGCCTCAGGCCAACAACGTCAGTGAGTGCCCATGACACTGAACTTACCTGCCGATATCACATGCTGGATGCCAACTTCCTCTAGGAATTCCACTAAAATTGTCACCTTTTCTCTAGATAAATTGCAGACATTGGTATGTCAGGACTGCAAAGCAGATTATTCTCATGATGAGTTTGCCCTGTGATAATGGCCTTTTACTCAGGTTTTCCTACTTTGTCTTTGCCCGTCAGCACTTGAGATTCTGATCATGGTAGCCTGAGAAGTAGCTGCTCTTTGCACTGAATGGTCCCATGGAGATCACCTAGGAGAAACAGTAAATATTTTCATGTTGAAGAGGAGATGCATTCAGTGCACACTTTCACAGGGAAATTGTTTCGTTTGTTTATTTCTTGCTGTTGGATTTCTTGCCTTTCTAGAGGACTCTGTGATACAAAACAAACTCCTCAGCAGGGCCCTGGCAGCCCAACCAGCACTGAAGGGTGATTACAACACAGACACGGATGTCAGGCTCGCAAGAGGCGACTTGCTAATGGCATCGACTTCTTGGGAATGGAATGGTGTGCTGTGAGGTAGAGAGGTCACGTAAAGGGGATGTCTGCTGAACTAAACTGGTGATCTTTAAGCTCACCGCTTGTATTTAACAAAGAAATAAACTAATATTTATAAATAAATAAATTCTGCACATGTATGCAAAGAAACCAATGGTCCATGTACTAAAGGCAGAGTTCGGAACTCATCCAGCTCAGGCTTTTCAGACTCTTTCAAAGGTGTGGTGTTGGGACCCGGGAGGGGCTGGCTTCCCTCAGCTGCCTCTGGGCAGCACTCACAGGACACCTGTTTCAGTACCTTTAGCCCGTCAGGCCATGAAAGTTTCTCTCGATTCCAGTGAAGGTTGCTCTGAAAGCCCTGACTGCAGCGTGATACCATTCTCCATGTAATGAAAAATAATTATACCCTCTACATGTTTGGAAATTAAAAATTAAGATTAAAAACTGTCAAAAATGTTTCTAATGAGCAAGTAATTCTACATATCAACTTTCCTAATTACACACTATTTTCAACTCTGGTATGAAAATTTGGAATAAAGAAAATCAATGAATGAACACAACTTCCTTCCTTATAAATGTCCTATTAAACTCAGGAGAACTTAGAAGATGCAGAGATGGGTCACTACCTCATGACCAAAACCTCAGGGCAAACTTCTCACTGCAGACTGGAAATAGATTAGTTACACTGTGTTGTCATCGTCCTTTCTTACTGAGGCTAAGATTCAGTTCAACTATAGGTTTTTGAGAAGGTGGTATTTAATGATTTCAAATTTTAGTAAGAATTAATCTTATTAAAGATAACTCTTTCCTGCTGGTATGAGGAAAGAAGCTGTTCATTATTCCTTTACTCATATTTGTATCATTCATTCACTTTAACATTCATAAACCCAGTAAAGGGCCACTGATCCCCTCAATGAGGTAGACAGAGGGCAAGATTCTGGACCTATGCACCCTTCACCCAATTCTGTCTTCTAGCTAGTGTGGATATGCACACTCCACAGGTAGGACAGGGGACTGCTGCCATCAAAGGACGATGATAGCTCATCACTGTGCATTCCACAGACAGAGTCACAGTGGAACTTTGATGGGGACACCTGCACACTTGTCCTATGTGTTAATAGGAACTTACCCATTGCCAACCTCAGACACTCACTCAGCAGAATTCAACAAAATTATAATGCTTTTCATAAGTAGCCAGCCTCCTGAACCCATGAGGTTCTTTCTGCTCCAAAATGCTCCTGAAATATGTTCACAGTCTACAGCTCCCTTGCCATTCCCTGAGATGCATCATTGGTGACTTGGAATGTCACACCTGCCTCCTTGGTGTGTCTCTCTGCAATCCCATCTCCAAAGGACTAAGGAATGTTTTAAAACATAAATGATGATGGAATGGTTCATGATGGCAAATTGCCTATGGAATATAAGAAAACGTCCAAAATCATCAAGTTCCATTAGTGAAGTGTGTGCATGCACTCATATGCTAGAGTAATCACTAGCAGGGTGGCATCACCACCCACTAAAGCATGCCAGCGTCTTCACCTGGATCTCCCTAGGCCTTCCAGGCACAGCCACACAGATGCATGGGACCCATCCCCTGGAAACTGCAGAGTTCAGGGTCAGTCATGGGGCCTTCCATGGCACTCACCAGCTTGCCCTATTCTTGTGATTTCTGGTATCACCTTACCTAAATTGTCCTCCATAAGTTACCTGTGTTGGAGACCCTACTGTGAGGAAATGCATCCTAGAGTCACAGAATGACCCCCAGGCTACCCTGGAACTGATACTTGCCATCAGAAGCCAGTGCCAGAGCTCCTCCTTTGCCACCTTCACCCCGTCCCCAGCCTGAGAATGAAGGTGACTCTCCCTTTCCTGGGCCTCCCATGAACACTGTGGGCAAGTCATCAGGGTTGAAGCAGAAGGCCAGTGAGGCACGGTCCTGGCTTCCCGAGCACATCTCTGGGTGGTTTTGGGGACAAACCTAGGGACTAGCTTCTCTCCTTCCTCAGAATGTAGCCAGGGCCCATGTTATCCTCACTCTCTTGGAAGACTGGGGTGACTTTTCCAAGGAGCCCAAGAGCCAGTCCCACAACTCTCCTGAGCATAGGCACCAGAAGCCTCACCCCTGCCACCTGCAGACCTGGCTTCTCCCGGCCCACCTTGGAAGGCTTCATCTGTGCAGGCCTCAGGGTGAGCGTCTCTCCATCTCACACAGGTGCAGGCCCCAGGGTGAGCGTCTCTCCATCTCACACAGCAGCAGGCCCCAGGGTGAGCGTCTCTCCATCTCACACAGGTGCAGACCCCAGGGTAAGCGTCTCCCCACTCACACAGGTGCAGGCCCCAGGGTGAGCGTCTCTCCATCTCACACAGCAGCAGGCCCCAGGGTGAGCGTCTCTCCATCTCACACAGGTGCAGGC